>CAUYQV010111186.1:0-34036 GCA_963574575.1 Galagoides demidoff
GGCTGCAACCAAAAAATGGCCAGGCGTTGTGGTCCCAGCTACTTGGGAGGCGGAGGCAGGAGACTTGCTTGAGCCCAGGAGTTGGAGGTTGCTATGAGCTGTGATGCCATGGCACTCTACCCAGGGGGATAGCTTGAGGCTCTGTCTCAAAAAAAAAAAAAAAAAAGGAGTAGGGTGCTGGCCCCGTATGCTGGAGGTGGCGGGTTCAACCCAGCCCTGGCCAAAAACTGCAAAAAAAAAAAAAAAAGAAACATTGTTTGCTAGTTTATTTAACACTATGTGTGGAGTCATCAAGTTTATACTTTGCTCTTTAACTCTGTACTTATTCAGAATTTAACCTCATGATGACTCGTCCTTATAGTTTTAGAGTTTGTGTTGAATCAAAACAAAACCCCTGAATAAAAAATTTCAAAGTGGATGAGTTTCCACTGATCCCTTCTTCCTTTAATAAAATAAAAATTCTTTCAATTCTAATATTATTATGAAAAATAATTAACATTTAATTAAAATGTATTTGATAAGCAAATACTGGGGAAAAGACTCCCCTCTCTCTCTTTTTTTTGTCATATAAAAATCAGTAGCCTCAACTTGAAGCTACATTTTTCTAGAAATATGTGAAGTCTTAGCTGGGTCCTGTGTTCCCTGTCTGCTCCCACAGCTTCCCATAGATACCTCTATTACAACTTTTACTAAAAGTACTATAAGAATGTAGCACAGCAAGAAGGTTCAGGATCCAAGCTGAAACTTAAAGACTGAAGTTCTAGTCTCAACTAGACTCATCCCTTACCACCAGTGACTTTAGATAAGTTAATCAATAACTGCCTTAGACTCAGTTCCTTCATCTGTTAAATGAGTGAATCACTAGTACTGACCTCAAAAGGGTGGCTTGAGGACTCAAGGGGACAGTTCATGTAAAGTGCTTAGAACATAGCCTGACATATATTGGATGCTCATTGGAAGTTAGTTGCTATAATAATTATTTGTCTGGCTCCTCCCATACATCATGAAATCTCATAGGATCCAATTGATACGAGGTCTGGACAAGTTCACCAACTCAGGCTAGAAAAAGTGCTGCATACTTCATTGCTACATATCACCATGGTCACCTTTGAAGTACTCCCCTCGGAAAGCTATGCACTGATGCCAGTGCCTCGTCTACCCTTCAAAGCAACTTCGGAACTCTTTTTCTGGAATGACCATCAGAGCTGTCATCATACAACACATAAAAACACACAACAACCATACTGAACACCACTCAGCAAGACACTGCCATACATAGACATGAACACAGCTGTGAGACATTGATACATCAAGGTTATGAAACCTTACTGGGGTTTTTTTTTTTATAACTTTTTTTTTTATTTAAAAAGAAGGCCTTTACTTAATACCATTGCCAAACAGTTGTCTTATACAGCCTCAGAATTCTCGATACAGAGTGAATCTTTGACCCCACACCAACTATGTACCTGATATTTTTTCCAAAAGAAAACAGAGAACAACCTGCTCAGCACTCTCAGTTCTTCCATGTACCTTACTGAGTTTTTACAGTGCTGCCAATGTAAGCATGTGGTGGCAAATTTGCAAACTTAATTGTTAGACCTTATACAATGATAGCTCTGATGGTCATTCCGAAAAACAGTTCCAAAATTGCTTTGAAGGGTGGACCAGATGCTGGCATCAGTGCAAAGCTTCCCAAGGGCAGTACTTCAAAGGTGACCATAGTGATATTCAGCAATGAGGTATGTAGCACTTTTTCTAGGATGAGCTCACAAACTGTATTATCAGACCTCATATGTCAACATTTATGTCTATTTCTCTAGATCCTGGCACATATTTAGTATTCAATAAATGTTGACTGCATAAGTGTGTTACTCTTAGTGACAGTGTGGAATACAGGGTGCAAAACAAATTAAACAAACACAAACTAAGCCTCAAGGCTAATATTCTGGAGTATCCCCACCAAAGACAAATCAATATCCCCAACATTACTTTGTGTATGGCAGGGGAATAATGGAGGTTAAGCAACATGTCCTCTCCTCCTATTCTCCACTTCTTTAGGACCTGCTGAATATACATTGAGTTTTAATATTTAGGAAAAGATTTTTAGTACACCAGGTTGACAGAAGACTGCAGTGGGATTGTAGATTTGTTGTGAGGAAGACTGTAATTCCCTCATTTCACAGTGTGAACTCTTTCCCTAGTGGGTCTGTGGTTGATCTTGAGACATATAATTAGTGGCTGGAAGGTCTAGAATGAACCATTACCTGATTTTCTTACAAAGAAAATAAGCATAACTGAGGATAAAGTGATAATTTGTTGGGTAATCTTAATCAGCAAGGAAAGGGAAGTGGGGTTACACAGAGAGCCTCCTAGAAAAACCACTGACTCAGGGCCCAAGCAACAAAGTAGTGCTCTCACCATCAAGGCCCTGGGCTTCTGTGAGGTAGCAAGAAAGCTGTAACTTTGAGCTAGAGGGATAGTGATTTGGAGCTTTGGGTGTGGAGTCAGAAAAACTTGGGTTCTAATTCTAGGTCTGTCATTTACTATTTTGGGATCACACCTTGAGCTCGCCACGCCTCTGTTTTCTCAACTTTAAAATGCAGATAATAGTACCTATTTTGTAAAATTATTGTGAGAATTATGTTAATAGAACATATTTAATGATGGATAGATTAGCTGTGTGGCCTTTGGAAACTTCATTAGACACTCTGAGACTCAATTTTGGTATCTGTAAATGGGGGTAATGTTCTTTTGAAAATACCTACAGTTGTCTAAGTATGTTGGCCTGTTCCCCTCTTTCCTACCTTTCTCTGTTACTTTTTTCTGTGTTCTCTTTTTTCTCTCCCCCCACCCAAGGGTCATGAAACTCAGATCACACACTTGACAATATAATGCTCCTCATTGGTGTGCTAGTTCAAACCTGAACTTCTTGTTGGTGACTAAGGCTTCTATTTTTATTCTCAAAACTCATGGTCCTCTCAGTGTTCATCTTACATGTGTATTGGTAAGAAAAGCAACTGGATTAAAACAATTCATGATGAGATGTCGATAACTGATGAATTAATTCAGAGACAGGTGCATTTCACAACCCAGGTGAGGGGAAGTATTCTCACTTGAAAAAAAATTCCATAGACTCTGTTAAGTCAAAGATGCCAATAGCAGCTATATGGAAGATAAAGGCAAAGAAGAAATACTTTGGGACACTGTCCCTTTCCTCCTCTGGCAATACATTTCTTTCAACACGTACTACAGAAAGACATGAGTCAGCACCCCCACTTCTGAAAGGTTGTTCTAGCAAGAGTAGTCTTTTTAGGGTGGAAGTGGATGTAGATGTTTACATTTGGGTTTCAGTAGCTCCCATTGGTATGTCTTCTACAGAGATAACACTTTGTAAGAACTCATTTTTGGAGATACACCCTGAAATACCAAAAACATAGACTTTTTTTTAACCCCTTGAGAGCACAATGGAACCCTCTATTTTTGTCTTGGCTGGAAATAAAAGGGAATGCTTCCAAATGTTTCAAATCCTGTCTTTAGTTTGGACAGAATGATATGGAAGATGAAGGCTGGCCGAGGGTGTTATTGAAGTCTACAAAATCAGGAAGAGTCTGAGGAAGGTGAACATAGACTTACTTGCTCTCCAAATCTCTGAAAGTTAAAGCTGCACAGTTAATGCCTTAAAGCTTAAAGCTCTAACTCATTGCACTTAGCTTCACCTTTATAAATATTAGTTTGGTAACACCAAGGAAATACTGTTGAATTCTAAGACACTGATTAACAAATTTGTGGACGTTTACCACAAGAGGTGCTAACAGCTGGACGTGTGATTTGTTTATCTCTCACAGGGAATCTGCAATTGAAGACACAGATTAGAATTCCTCTAAGAGTCTTTGATCTTCTGTGGCTCAGTATATAATGATTAAAAGTTATGGGATGTTTTAGAATATATCTCTACCTTATGGGAATTGAAATCTTGTAAGGAAAAGAAAATCCTTAGTGTCAAATTTGGAAACTACCTATTGGATCCAAAGCATCTGAATTTTCAGGTCTTTACTTCTCATGAGAGGAGTTTCTCCTGGGGAAAGTGAATGCCCTTTAAATTAATTTGTGAATTCTTAATTTCCACGTTGTCATGTGGAAAAGCAAAATAAGAGAATGTTCTGAATAGCTACCTCCTATTCCAAGGTATTTCTGATTTCATCAAATTCTTAAGATTTATCAGATGTTCCTGATGAAATCACATTTTTAGTAGTAACAAAGACATATATGTGTATTTATATTTAGTTAAGTTTCAATATATTTGTTTCTTGACCTACAGTGATTTTATTAGTTTAAAAAAGCATAATGCTCAATTCAAAATGGATTGTGTGCTTGTTACAGCAAATGTATATTGATTTGATTAAAAATGCATTAATTTCTTTAAATTTCAATAACAATGGATTCATTTTCAGAAGGAAAGAGTTGGAAATGTGTAGTCATGTAACCTGATCATCTTAGATAAGTGGTATTTAATATTTCTCAACAGGAAATTCCCCCTCCCATACTTTTAAAGCAAAAGTCTTCAATATTAAGTGATGTATGTAGTGCATATGAAACATTTAGAAGAAAAGAAAGCTCTCTAATTTAACTCTAGGTCACATGCACACTGTCAGAGTAAAGAGGGAGTTGCAAAATTACCCAGGGAACTTGAAACAGTCTAGACAGTCAATCCAGATCATTTGAAAAGATATGTTAAAGATGCTCCTAAGAGGAGAAGAGTTATCTACTAATATGAAGATACAGTTTGGGGACAAATCAAATTTAGTGGTAAGAGCCTTAAGGTCTTTGCTTTAAATCTGTTTTATTAGAAACATATATACTTAAAATATTCCCATAAATAGAAAATCATTTAATAAATTAATGTTTTATTTATTGCACACACAGCCAGAGAAATGCCTTTTAAAATAACTGAAGCTCTGTGAATGTTTGTTTAATTTTTTTCATAAAAGTCAGTGTGTTATGTAAAATAAAATCCAGATGAAGCTGTTGCCTGGGAGGAGAAAGAAACCAGGGTTTTATCATCAGATCTTTCACTGACTGCGTTTAGGCAAGTACTTTATTCTTTTTCAATTTTTCAATTGTAAGATGAAGAAATTAGAGCTGAAAATACACTTAGCATAGATAACCTGTAAGTATGGTGGAACATAAAGTCTAACAAAATATATCTGCACGTATTTATATGACATAGCACACCACGATATAAGTCTGTAACCCTGATTGTGAAACAGGGAAAGTAACCAGCAAATTAATAAATTATGCTTTCATTTACTCTTCTTTCAAGAATAATTGCTCGATAGCTCAAGCTTCCAATTAGCAGAAACTCATTCAATGGTTGTTGAATTGAATTGATTGTGACCCTTGGTACATAAAAGTGGGTTTGAATTCTACCATGTATGCTTGAATTTCACAAATCTTGCATTCTGCACTAGCAAGCAGCTTCAGAGAGTATTTTCACTATTTTCATGGCTTGGATAAAGGTGGTAGATTTCACTAACAAATAGTTATCTTTGAGAACAGAAATATGAACAAAATCACAGCTTGTATGTGAACTGATTCTCCTTTCCAATGCAGACTGAATGCCAAATGTGTAAATATACATTACCAGTGCTCCGGCTCTCCGCAGATAAGCTGACACACTAATTCTGCCAATGGAGTGTCATGTACTTGCCTTTCTCTCTGTTCTCAATACTGTCATCATTTTCATCACTATTATCATCCTGGATTAGTCCCAGATGATTTCTGTGCCCCCAGCGCTGCACTGTTCAATGCTGTAGTCACTAGCTACTGTGGGTACGGAGCCCTGGAAGTGTGGGTAGTTCAAACTGAAATGTGCTATATGTGTAATTGGATTTCAAGAACACAGTATGAAAAAAAGAATGTAAAATATTTCCTTGCTAATTTTTATATTGATTACATGCTAAGATAATAATATTTTGGACATATTAGAAAAAATAAAATATATTGTTCAAATGAATTTTGCTTGTTTGTTTTTACTTATTAAAATATGGGTTCTAGAAAATGTAAAAAACCACAGTAAGTGGGCCCACATTTGTGGGTCATGTCATATTTCTGTTGAACAGTGCTGCTCCCAAGTATCTGCTGAATACAAGCCCACCCCACATGCCCCTTGCTGGAAATTTTCACTAGTACCCTGTTCCCATCCCCATGACCTACAGGTTTCCTTTAGCGTTCAGGCCCTTCACTCACCCGCAACGTTCCCTATTCATGTGTTTGGGGGGAAAGCTGCCACTTACCATCTTGAATACATTGCTTGATGCTCTTTCCTCTCTGCCTCATCTGTGCCAAGACACTGAGCAGTTTCATTCACTAAACACTGATTTTGAAGCTCTGGGTAAGGGGCTGTGTTGGTCTGACCTCTGAGCATCTTCAGCTGACTTCTGTCACAGAGGGGTCATGTTTGATGGTTGACAGGTCTACCAAGGCTACATGGAGTGCAGAGAACACCCAACACTTGTTGCTCCTACCAGCATCATATGAAAGTGCTTGTTTACCTCTACACTTGTAAAATGGTTATTGTTTATTACTGCATTTAAATAATAGTAGTTATTTTAAAAATGCTTTTACATTTTGTCTGCATTCTGCATTTTTATACTACTCTGCTGCTGTCATGAAAGGGGTATGCCTAGGCTAAAATCCTGGACTCAGAAGGAGAATAAAGACATGTGAGGGGAACCAAGTCACCCTGGTCAATCTAGCCAAGGCCACGCTGGACCAGTCTATAGTCAGCTAAGTCACAGACAGTTAAGAACTCAGGCAAGGCCAGCAGATCCACCTAAGAATCTCAGATAGCCAAAAGCATCAATAGTAATTTTGCCAGTGGCTATTTGTTACACATATTTATTGTGGAAATATATAACCAACATACTACTCAAATAGATTGCAAGATCCTTGAGGGAAAGATTATATCTTTTCTACTTTACCAGCACTCAATAAATAGCTAATAATTGATATAGACTTAGACTATTAAGGATTTTAATACAGGTTGAGAATCTCTTTCCCCCAAATTTGAAATCCACAAGGCTCCAAAATCTGAAATTTTGAGAATTGACATGATGCCACACATAGAAAATCCCACACCTGACTTCCTGTGCTCAACCTTTGTTTCATGCATTAAATTATTGAAAATGTTATATGAAATTACCTTCAGACTATGTCTATAAGGTACATATTAAACATAATTGAATTTTGAGTTTAGACTTGGGTCCCATCCTCAAGATATCTCATGATGTATAGGAAAATATTCCCAAATCTGAAAAAAATACAAAATCTTAAATACTTCTGGTCCTAAGCATTTCATAGAAGGGATATTAAACCTGTATTATAACTGCAGTAATGAAAAATGTGAACTTTCCTAACCTAACTAATGTTGATAACTTTTCTAGAACTTTTCAGCAAGGAGGAAGAAGGTACCTACCTATTCCTCCTCCTTCATTCTTTTGAAAGGCAGGGCATGCAGGCAACCCCTGAAAGGGGAAAAGTGAGGAGGCTGAGTTAGTTGCTTTATGAGTTTTCTGCACCAAAGAGGAGCCTGTCCCCTTCCTGCCAGGGCCCTGGTGGGCTGCGGGATACCTTACTGGTGCCACATGCACTCTTTAAAGAGGAGCTGACATAGGACAAACACCCAGTACAATGTTCTGGAATCTAAATCTCATTTGACAGTTTTTCTAGAATGCCTGTCCTACCCAGTAAAGCTCAGCTGTGACAAATGCTTAGCAAACTGCCAGAGAAAATCGCTGAGCTTCGTGGACTTTGGTTAGGTGGGTCAGAGTTGATGGCATCGTGTCATAGTCATTTTCCATCACCAAAGGGGGAGGAAGGACTGCTCAAAAGATCCATCCTCACTCTTTTGTAGCTGGACTTCCGAATGCCACTACAAATCTAAGCACTGCTGCTATTCAGATCTCTTGGAAAAATCAAGAGCTGCTGGACAACTGAAGTGTTTTCTGAAGACAGATAAGCCAGAGTGGTCTACAGATGCTGAAAAGGCACAAGCGAGCAGAGATGAGGAAGATCAGTTCACTTTGCAGAGTCAGCACAGTGCTGTGTGCTGAAAAATGAAATCACGTACCAAAGCCCACACAGGGGAATTCCTGCTCTTAGGATGGTGTCTTCCTTGGTGAGTCACAGATGTAAAGTGGTGCTGGAGTCACATGGCCTGGGTTTGAATCTAGCTCTGTTATTTATCTGCTGCATGATCTTGAGCAGGAAATCTTGGTCTCTGAGCACAGTTTCCTCTGTTGTATGATAGAAGTGATAACAGTGCCAACGTCACTGAGTTGTGGTGAGGAGAGATAAAACATGAAAGATTCTGAACAAAATGCTGGATGTTTAATGAGTTCTCAGTAAGCGGTGGTTGTTCTTAGTGCTTTCTGCAGTCTGTGTCGATCCTTGAAAGCTAGGTAGTAAGCAATAATAGTTCAGCTTGTCCTATGCGGAAATGGCTGGCTGAATGCTGTATTGACAAGAGATGCATCTTTAGGGGAAGTTAAACTTCTGCTTAACAGTATATTACTTTTTCTACTATAAGGCTTGCACTGGTTGTAGACAATGCGATAGTGAATCCAAATTGTTCTGAGAATCTTTTACACTCACCTATATCTACCCTTTCAAGGCTGGACCACAGTGGAGACTGCAAAAGAAATTTATTCAACTGTAGAAGCTACTTGCCACATTCACTGCTCGGGGATAACCATTCATACCTATTGGCTGGAGTCGGGGCACAATGGTGACTTTGGATGTTGTAGAGACTGGGCATGTCAAGATGACTATTGTCATGGTTTTAGTAAGTAGTGACTATGTAGTGAGTATGCGTGTGTGGATAAGAAGGGCATCTAGTTGTTCAGTCTTTCAACAAATATTTACTGAATGCCTACTGTATACTACGAGCTTTGGTGCAACTTAAGTAGACATGTTCCTACTGTTGAGCTATTTGTAAGCAGAGTCATTTCCTGATCTTCCTCTGTTAACTCTGTTTTCTCCTTTCCAGGTGGTTTCTTGGTAGGTCCAGCCAATGGGAGACTCCAGAAGGAGAGGGTAAAGCATGAACATCAGGAGAAGCAAGAGCATTTCTTACTGTGTCCCCCACCTCTAGCTTTGAGACACAACTCAATCTTTTTTTACTTTCTACCAAGTAGCATCTGGTAAGAGTCTAACTCCCACTGGGCCATGAAGGTAGGCCTTAGGATCATGAAACAGTCACTCCTTTCTTTGTTCTTCTAGCCTTAGGAATGGTAGCAGCTTTTCACTCTTGCTTACCTCTGGATGGTTTCATTCTGAATTTCTCCAACACCTTCATAACTAGTTTCCTAAATTAAATTCTTTCTTTAAATTACTTAATATGGTCTTTGTTTACATGACTAGACTGTGAGTGATACAGTCTCAGTACTTTGCAGTATTTTTGTGGGAACAGATATTATTCAAATAGTCCTATAAACAGATGGTGGATGACACACTGTGAGAAGCTATGACGTACAGGTACGATGAAAGCATGGAAGTGGTGGGGGCTGTGTTGATCTAGCCCAGGGTCTTCCTATTCCAACTGAGGTTTCCTCACTTGAAGCACTGCTATTTGCTGGGAACTTGTTGGCAATGAAGAACCTCAGATCCTACCCCAGTTACAACTAATTCAGAATCTGCATTTTAACCAGCTCCCGAGCTCAGAAGAGTGTTTCCATGATAACATCTGTTTTCTGTCTGATTACTGGAGCTCAGTCCTCCTTGCTCTGGTCTACAGATTATACAGAGTCAGTGGGAGCACTGAATCGCAGCTCCATTCCAATTAAGAATTCTTGGAATGCCTGATTCTTGATCCTGCCTGAGCAAACACTGCAGGCCAGAATCTATAGCCAATGCAAGAGAGAGAATGGAGATGAGGGTGATGGTTGGGATAATTCAGGAAGAAGAGGCCGAAAACTGCTTCTCAGATGCCTGTGTTCAGGCAGCTGGAAGTGGAGTTCTAGAAGATCGAGTCTTTAAAATATATTGAAGCATATTGTGGGAAAGAAAGTATCTGTCCGAAAGTGACCATATCTTGAATCAGGATACAGGACATTTGATAACCATGTCCTTTGCTCACCAGTCAATTTCAGGTGAGATTTACATGCATTGTGTTTTTAAACTACAATGGAAGAAACTGTCAGACAGAAGTTGTGCATTTGAAACTAAAAAAAGGAAAATGTTAAATGCAGGTTTTTAGTGATCTCTTTAACATTTTCATAGTTTCTCCTGCCCACTCCCAACCCAAGCACATTTATTTTGTTCTTCATTCTCTGTGGCCATCCCCCAGAAGTGAGGATGGTGGAAGAAGAGTCTGAAAGCAGAAGACCATGTTAACTCCCTTGAGGTATAATATGGAATAAATATATTTGGTGTTTATTCCCAGTTCCTGTTACAGAGTTCCTAAAATCTTTGGAATTTCCTTAGTAAAATAGACGTCTCCACATCCTTCTCCCATGCTCGGTCTTATCCCTCTCTTCATCTGGATGTTCATCTGTATCCTTCAGAACATTCTTCATGATAAACCAGTAAATGCAAGTAAGGGTTTCCCTGAATTCTGTGAGTTATCCTAGAAAATTCATCAATCCCAAGGAGGGAGGGAGTTGTGAGAAATCCGACTTATAGCCAGTCAGATATGCAGGGGACAACCCTAATAACTGGCATCTGAAGTGGGGCACAATCTTGTGGGACTGAGTGCTCGACCTGTGAGACCTTATGCTGCCTCCAGGAAGGTAGTGTTAGAAGTCAATGCAGACGTGGATGCGCCCTGCGCTGAGTGTGAGCAGAGAGAAAAGGCCTTACATCCCCCGTGTCATTCTGTGAGCTGTGCTAACTTGGGGAAGCCCTTGCAATGCTCATGGTTTTTTTTTTTTTTTTCACGTGCCAAATGGAACTGAAAAGCATAACTGATTGGTTTGTGGTATGGCTCAGATAGCACAAGAATATGCTCTCTTTAATGAAAGGAACTGACGAGTGTTGACAAACTACATTTAAAGCAAAGTAAACTGGCAAAGCTCTAAGGAGAAAATGAAAGGTGTCAAAGGTGCTTTAGAGTGAGAAGCTTTGCAGCTTGGGTCAAAAAGACTAATGAATCTCCTCATAAAAAGGTTGTTTTTTAAATGCCAGCCCATATACTTTTCAACCATCTCATGCCTCTTGAGTCTGTTTTGAATTTGTGGCTGCTAATACTGACCATTTTCTTACTTGCGGCCGTGCAGATTGAGACCTATTCAACAAATATTTTTGCTGAGCTCTGACTCGAGGTGTCTGAGATACTCAGTGAACAGATCAGACCCAAACACTCTGTCCCTGTGGAGTTTATATTTTAATGAGGCCAAGTTGCTGTATCAGTGATCCTCATGGCTGCACTTGAGCCTATCAAATACCCATCAGCTTTGCCCAGGGTCCTGGAACCTAGCCAGTCCTGGGTTGGATGAGTATGAAAATTTCTGTTTTAGTTGATTGCTACTCATAATTGCTGTTTTTCCAGCACTAATCTTACACTGAGTAAAAGTATTTCATATTTCCCCTATTTCTGGGAATCCTCTTCATACTACCCTCCCCAATGACTCAGTCTTCTCTCCTGACTATGTTAAATCTACTGCTAACTCCCTAGCATGAGGTCTGCTGCTGTGGAGCACAGTATTCCTTTATTCACTCACTGATCCATTCACTCATTCCTTCAACTACTATTTATTGAGTGCATGATGCTAGGAAATGAGGATACAGCTCTGAACAGGCCAGAGAACAATGCTGTCTTCATGGAGCATCCTTTTGAGGAGGGAAGCCAGTGGATGTAATGAACTACTCAATTAGAGTTGTGAAGAGCACAGCAGAGGAAAAGGGTGTCGTACTGTCAGAGTCTCTAACGGGGGTACTGGCCTGGCCTGGTATTTCATCTCTCTGTGGTAGTGACAGTCAAACTGAGTTCAGGAGCATGGGAAATACTAACCAGGGGAGGGTAAAAAGCAGAGCCTTTCATGTAGAGGGGTAGCATGTGTAAAGGCTCTGGGCAACAAAGAACTTGGCATATTTAAGGAACTGAAGAAAGTTGTTTGACTGGATCACAGAGAGTGAGTGGGAATGGGGAACAGGGTGAACTGGAGAAGTACAGAAGCTTCTATGTACTTCTACAGATATGATCTCATCTATGTTTTTAAGCAAACATTTTGGCTGCCATGTAGACAATGTGCTGAAGATGTGGTAAGAATGGATGTGGGGAGACCAACGGGGAAGCTATTTTAGCTGTCCAGGCAAAAGATGAAGTCAGCTTGCATCAGGGTGGTAGCCTTGGAAGATGGAGAGAAATAAGTAGATTTTTGTTTTGTTTTGTGACATGAGTCTTGCTCTGTCTCCCAGGCTGAGTGTAGTGGGGTCATCACAGTTCAGGGCAACCTCAATTTCCTGGGCTCAAGTGTTCCTCCTGTTTCAGCCTCCCAAGTAGCTGTGACTATAGCTGTGTGCCACCACGCCCAAATAATTTTTCTATTTTTTGTAGAGATGGGGTCTTGCTCTTGCTCAGGCTGATCTTGAGCTCCTGGAGTAAAAGAACTCCTCCTGCCTTGGGCTTTTAAAGTGCTGGCAGGATTATAGGTGCGAGCCATCATGCTTGGCCAGAAATCAGTACATTTAACAGGTATTAAGAAGTGAAAATTGGCAGGCTGTAGTGACTGAGTGGATATTTCCTTATCCACATCGAAGGAAAAGGGAAGATCAGAGATGGCACCCAGGATTCTGACATAAGCATCTGGGTGAGTGGTGGTATTGTTCCCTGAGATGAGACATGCTGGAAGAGGACTGGGTTGCTGGAACAAAATAACTTTAATTTTGAGCAGTTTGGGTTTGGGCTGCCTTTACAACATCTGATAGGAGATGTTAAGTAAGTGGCTGGATATACAAATCTAGAGGTTAGAGGTAATGTTTGGGCTGCAAATTGCAATTGCTGATAACCACCTTGGTCATGGTTGGGTAAACACGTCAGGCATTAAAACAATATCTCAGATCTTAACTGATGGCAAAAGCACCCTGTCAGCTCTCTTCATAAAATGAATCTTCCAATTCATATTTTCAATGCCTCTTGCAAGGTTTTAAGGATTTTACAATGCCTCCATATTAGATCCCAGACTTCAGATGCAGGATGCCAAGTTGATCTGTACTACTCATAATCTGATACCTAGCTGTGACGACAATGAAATATCATCTGTTTAAATATCATGAATTATCTTTCAACATCCATTCACCCTTCCTCCTGAACAATAGAACCTAAGGCTACATTTCCTAGCCTCTTTTGGAGTCCTGTGTGACTAAAGTATTTACCAGTGAGCTATGAAGGGCAGTACTGTGTGGGTAGAATTGCTAGTGGACAGAAGGCAGGGTGGAGGGAAGCTCATGTCCTTTTTTCTGTTTCTTGGAATTCAGATGTAATGGCGGAACACCAGCTACCATCTTGGACTAAGAAGTCTTGTGTGGCAGAACAGAAAGAGAGAAGGAACTTGGGTCCTTGATGACTTTGTGGAGCCTTAACATTAGACTTAGGTTGATTAAAGTATATCTTGTTTTGTAAGTGGGATGGGACTCTATGGGCATTAAAGTCATAGTTGGATTTCTATTATTAGTGGTTGAGTTCACTTTTTTTACTCTATGTTCAGCAATTACCTGTGCACTTTGCTACGCAACTTACCATGCCATGAAATTTGGTGTGTAGAGAATAGGTCTGCATCTCATCCAAAGAAGTTTATTACAAGAGTGGTAGCATTTAATATTGTTTATCTCTTGCCAAAGACCTGATCAAAAGCAGCATAAAGCAGGGATCAGGAAGATCAGCAAATGGGACTGAATGGTAAGTAGAACTGTAGAACTCCAACAAAAGACAAGGATGTGAATTAGTTAATGATTTTTAAAAAGTGTTTGCTGATTGCATCAGTGAACTTTTGCTTCATAATGAACCACCCCTAAACTTCCTGACTACTATGGACCGAATGCTTGCATTTCCCTCAAATTCTTATTTTGAAACTCTAATTTCCCATGTGATAATATTTGAAGAGGGCCTTTGGGAAGTAATTTGGTTTAGCTGAGGTCCTGAGGGTGGAACCTTCATTAGTGCTCTTATAAAGGTAGAAGAGAAACTGGACTCTCTTTCCCCCCTCCTTCCCTCCCTCTCCCCCTCATTCTTCTTCCTTACCCCCACCTGATTCCACAGTAAGGACACAGAGAAGGCAGCCCTGGAAGCCAGACATCAGATCTGCCTGCACCTTGACCTTGTACTTCCCAGATTCCAGAACCATAAGAAATAAATGTTTGTTATTTAAGCCATTCAGTCTATGGGTTTTTGTTTTAGCAGCTTGTGCACTAAGACAGTAACTTAAAACAATAACCATTTATTTAAATGATGCTTTTACAGATTGGTAATTTGGGCCAGGTTCAGCTGGGCTGCTCTGATGATCTGAGACAGACTTGGCTGCTCTTGGCTGGAGCTCACTGATGCATCTGCAGTTGGGTGCCAGGTCTGCTGAGGCTGACTGACTTTTGACTGGGGTGCCTTGATTTTCCTCTATGCAGCTTCTTATTCCCCAGGACTTGTTTACAACATGATAAAGGTAAGAGGAAACCCAAAAGAGTGAGTGGCTATGTGCAAGCTTTCTCAAGGCCCAGGCTTATAACTAATACAAAGCTACATATGCATCCAGCTATTGGGCAAAGCAAGTTGCTAGGCTAGCCTAGATTGAAGGAGTGAGAAAATAAATTTTATTTCTTGATGAATTTCAAAGTGCATGGGAGAATTTTTAGCTGTTTTTGCAATCTGCCACCTAGATACCTAAATACCTGAAGAAAGACAGTGAGGAAATGTAGGCTCTAGAAGGAGTAAGTTATCTGATACCTCCTGCTAGGATATGTAACCCAGAGCTAAGGAGCCTGGTTATGCAATTAGGAAGCCCTGGATTCAAATCCTGACTGTGTTATTGACTGGTTGGGTTTCTTAATCATAAGGACTATGTCATGGACTTACAAGGAGTGTATGGATGTAAAATTCTTAGTGCCTGGCATGCACTAAGCAATAGCAAATATAAGTGTTATACTTGTTATTATATAAAGATACTGCTGTGGCATAGGACCTGGATTGCAGACAGGATCTGCCAGGACCGGAGATGGTGGGTTGAGCAAATGAGTGGTTGGTTCAGGTTGGGGGAGAGATGAAAGGCTTGTCATAGGATTACATAGTAGACTAGGATGAGACCAGAATTCAGAGTCAGAAAAACTAGGGATCCCCCTTGTTAGAGGCATGAAGGTTAGCAGGAGTGTTCTAATAACAACAAAAATAGTTTACATGTATTGAGCACTTACAATGTGCTAGGTGCTCTTTTAAGTACTTTACAATATTAGCTCATTTAATCCTCACAACACCCCTATCTAGGCATTATTGCCATTCCCATTTTATACATAGGGAACTTGAGACATAGCTGAAGCACAGTAGAGCCAGAATCCCAGCCAGATCTGTCTCACTCCTGACTCTAAGCCCCTAGCACTATCACTGTACTGTGGAAAGGTCCAAGGTGAGAGACAAGACCAGGCAAGTGCAGCTTGGATGTCTCCAGGGAGGCAGAGTAGATTCAAGCAGGCACTTGTGGCATCCAGAGAACCTCAGCTAAGGAACCGCTGGTGTCCGACAGAGAAGGGGAAGAGCACTGTCCTATTAACTGAGACCTTCTGCGTAGCCTAGTCCCACTTGCACTATTTCAAGCATTAAAACTTCTAGTCCTCAAAATGAAGAGAATGAGAATTACTTTCCCTTCACAACTAAGATACTGGAAAGAATAATCTCCATTGCTGTCTTTGCTTCCTCTTCTCCTACTCCTTTGGCCTAGGGCAGCCTGAGTTACCTCTCCTTGGGTAAGGTCATCAGTGACCTCCATGTTCATATCCAGTGGATTCTATTTGGTCCTGTTTCTTGATGCTGAGGAGCTGTGGGTTATTCATTATCGAGCTGCTCTTCCCCCTACCCAGAGTATCCTGGCCTGGAGGAGACTTTGTCAAATACACCCTCAGTTACCTTCTCCAGGCCAAATCCAGACCCCGCCCCTCATCCTTACAGTAGTACATTCCTAAGGCCAATTGCAAACAACTTTACTGTTTCAAGTTTTTTTTCTGTTCCTTTAAATATAGGAACACAAGGGCTTCTACAGTCACTGATTTGTAGGCTTGGAGTATGGGACTCTGAAATGGGGGTGGTAACTATCATCTCTAGAGCCCATGTTGTCATACTTTATACCCAGATACCAATCTGTGAAGTATGATGCGGACTATTTTTATCATACAGATAAGGAAACTGAGGCTTGGGGGAAAATTAATGTACAGTCTGTAGGAAAGGGGCTTGGATTCAAATACAGGTCTTCACCTCCCCAGGTCAGTTTGACACCAGAGCCTGTGTTTTCCTGCTACTTCACACTGCCTCTAAGAAGTCACAGATTGCCTCAGGATCAATAGCTTCGTCTGCAATAGCACATGAGTCTAATTTGCAATTATTTATTTGTTTATTATTTATTTACTATTGTTGCCTTTGGGACACGGCAGAGTCTGGCTGACTGATTAAGGAGAATTTTAGATCTGTTTCCTAGTTGGCTGAACAGCCAAAGGTATTCTATTGGGTTGCCTGAGTGCTACTGTTTCTATAATTTGTAGCCAGAGTCTACCCTTAATTAGGACATCCCTGGGATTTTATGAGGAGGGAAAAACGCACTGGTGAGATTACAGATCAATAGCTCTTCCACAGACACATAGATAGAGAGCAAACCATAGTTCAGAGATTAGAGACTGCAATCCGGGCATGAAGGCACCTTGGAAAAACACATATTTTATCCCACCCCCCTCTGGGATCATTGAATGTCACTGAAGCCAATAAGTTAAAATGTAATATGTGAAGCTTAATGGGCAAAGCAGCAGATTAACGGAGGAAAACGAGAGGCATTTCTTGACCTGGTAATTTGGAAGGAGAGTAGGTGAAGTGTGTAAATTAGAGAAAATTCAAAGGTGAGTCATTCTGGAAAGGTATAGGGGGCATATATTACACTAACTGCAGCTCAGAATTGTGGGTCTCACCCCTGAAATCCACTAAAACAGTGCTTCCTAGCAATTTTTAACATTTTAATACTTGCGTTGTTGTTTGCTTGATTTTGTGATATGTGGTCTATGTTTATTTAAAACTTCAAATGAATTATAATGATTCTTTCTGTGAAGTTTTAATGCATTCCCTTGAGGTAATTAGAGGCACTTTGTGGCGGGAAGCATCCCAGGGCTGGGAATTATGGCATTATGGAAATGAAACCCACGTGCTACCTCCTTCCATTTTTAATTTAGAAGGAACAGCTGGATGTAGTGTTTAAAAGCTGAGGAAATAGAGGAAAGAAACTCAGAGTTCCAATGGACTGGTTCGAAAAGAGAAGGGAAGTAGTGGTGCCCAGTCACTTTTGACTTTCTTGCTCAAGTCTGAGTAGGAATTAGAGTTGTATTCCAACAAGAATCTAATCGCTGCTCAACTCTTAGGAAGTTATGTCTAGGAGATCATTCATTCAACAAATATTTATTCAGAGCTAGTATGGGCCAGGCTTCATGTTTCACAGTGGACATTCAGTGGTGAAAGAACGACACTCCTCATCCTCAAGAAACTGACGTTCTGGTGGAAAAGATGGATAGTCAAATACGCTACTATGTAGGATAAGTGAGCTTTCAATGCAAGAGGTATTTTTTTAAAAGGGTTTTTTCTTTTCTTTTTTAAAACTTCAAATTAATGTGAGGGCACAAATTTTTAGGTTACATTGTTATCACTTTCAAGGTAAGTTGTAGTTGAGCCCTTTGCCCAGGGGGCATACCGAATACCTTCACATTGTGCACATTAGGTGAGATCCTGCCAATTGGCCTCCCTCTCCCCCTCTCTTCCTCCTCTCCCTCCCCTTTTGCTAGACTATATTTGTGTTCTATCATTCATGTGGACGTGTACTTGTTTATAGGTTTCATATTAGTATTGAGTGCATTGGATATTTTCTTTCTATTCTTGAGATACTTTAGTAAGAAGAATGTGTTTCACCCCATTCAGGTAAACATAAAAGATGCAAGTCTCCATATTTTCTTATGGCTAAATAGTACTCTTCAGTATACATATGCCACAGTTTGTTAATCTATTCATGGGTTGATGGGCATTTGAGTTGCTTCCATGACTTGGTAATTATGAACTGAGCTGCAATAAACATTCTCATAGTCTTTAATCATCAGAGAAATGCAAATCAAACCCACTAGGAGATACCACCTAACTCCAGTGAGATTAGCCTGTATCACAAAGTCCCAAATCTGTAATGCTGGCATGGATGTGCAGAGAAGGCAACACTTCTACAATGCTGGTGAGATTGCAAATTAATACAGCCTTTATGGAAAGAATTGTGGAGAATTCTTAACTAAAAGTCAACCTTCCATTTGGTCCTATGATTTCATTACTAGATTATCTACCCAGAAGAACAAAAATTATTTTACCATTCTATATTCTTTTAATATAGAATGATTAGGGAAGGACTCTCTAAGATCACACTATTGGAAAAACTAATTGGTCTGTATCCGTCTTTAATGGAGTAAAAAATAGCAAGTACAATGCACTTATAAGCCTGGGTCACAGGATGACTGGGAAACAGGTCACCAGAATTCCTTTTGAAATTTATAATGCCTTTGGTGATACTATTAAGTGAATATTTAGAAAAGGACCTTGAGTTTTCATAGGGTCTCATTGCCAGAAATTTGCCAAACCCAGGGTTTGAAACTCTGCAGTTTCTCCAGCCTTGCTAATAATGTAAATCTGTGATGGGAAGGACCACTGGGAAATCCCAGTTTGGATACTAGTTTAGTTTACTATTGTACCTGGTCCCCAGTAATGGCAGGAACAGGAAAGGCAATTATCCAACTCCAGGGAAAAACAAACCGAGATGCTTGGACCACATAATACACAGTAGTCATTCTTTTTGACAGGTTGTCATGGTGTGTTAAATAAAATTTCTTATCTAACATCTGAGGTTGAGAAATAATGTGGTGTAGAAACTTCAGCAAGATCACAATAGGCTCCTGGGGGAAGTTTTATCTTCAAGACAAAAATCACTTGTTTACTTAAGCAAGCGATTATCCATCTGCTTCCCTAGGCCTAAATCTATAGCATATTTCAGAATTTTTCCTTGGTTTGGAATTATTTGTCCGTAAGAAACAGAACCCCTTTAAACAATCTCAAGGAAAACTAGAGAAATTTAGGGAAAAGATACAAGGCATGGAACTCAAGGGAAGGCAATCAGTTGGGGCTCGTGGGATATTGGAGATTAACTCGGAAATCACAAAGAATGGGAGTTATTTTCTCCAGCTTCTCTGCCTCTCTGCTTGTCGCCCTCATTTACGTCTCTCTGAAGAGGGGCTTCTCTGAGTTTCTCCTGCTCACTTCTGTCCCTACGTTACCTCCTTGTTCATTCTTGAAAAGATACTCACTAGACCTAGTCCTACTAAATGAATAAATGTGTAAAAAGCAGATTATAAATAAATATACCTGGTATAATCCTATTCTATATTTTTAATGTGTGTATGTTTGCTTAGGGAAAAACAGCAGAAAGAAATGCACGAACATGTTTTTAATAGTTATCGCTAAGTGATGGGATTGTGGGTGATCTAAATATTTTTCTTCTCCTAGGTATGTGCTTTTCCATCATTAGCATATACTATTTTTGTAATTGTGAAAAAATTATTGAGGAAAAAGTTAAGGTGAAATACATATGGTAAATCAAAGTGGTCTAGGACTAAACCCAAGAAATGGAGTAGGTACACATATATGCCAGGGAGGGAGGGTTTAAATTGCCCTAGAGAGGTACCAGGAGAGACTCACACACACACATACACACACAGTGGAGCCAGCTCTCTCTCTCTCTCTCTCTCTCTCACACACACACACAGTGGAGCCAGCTCTATAGTTACACTTATTTCATTGTTTTCAAGGGAACTCTCTCAGATCATTGTGGGTATGGCCATGGAACAGAGTTTGTAAACACTGATTACATGCTCACCCAGACCTCTGGATTTTCTCTCTCTTTTCCCTTCTCGTGCCTCTATCAGTAATATTGTCTGAGATGCAGTGAGTCCTGCAGCCTCCCACTTATGGTGGGACTCACTGCTCAGTGACATCCAGGTGATAAATTTGGGACCCTGAGTTTTATGTGTTCCCTGACTTGGCCCCTTCTGGAGGACAGCAGAGTGCACCCTGCAGCCCCCTTTCCTTCTACAAGTCACCACCTGAACAAGCTGGTGCTGAGAGCCTCTCCTGGGCCCTGTCACCTGCAGGATCAAGTCCTCCCTGCTCAGCATGGCAGAGCGAGCCCTCAGTGGGCGCCCCGGCTCCTGCCCGCTCCCCGCCTGCCCCTGCCTGTGCTGCAGTAACGCTGCCTGGATCGCAGCTCTCCTCACACACGGTGGCATTTCACACTTCCTTGTGGTCATACGTGCTGTTTCTTCCCTCTGGGATGCTCTTCTCTCCCGTGTCTGCTTGGATAGCCTCTCTTTCACTCTTCGGCTCAGATGTCACATCTTCTGGGCACATTTCCTAAAATCGCAAATGGGAACTTTATTCTGTGTGTGCCTTTGTACTGTCGAGCACCCCGAGCCGCACCCCGAGCCTTGCTTCTACAGAGCTGCTCGTAACTTGTTACATGCCTGTCTCTCCCAGAGGAGAGGCAAGAACTGTTTCATTGTTTCTAAATCCTCAGTTCTTGTTACCTTGGAAATTCTCACTAAATGTTTCTCAAATGAATAAATAATTCCAGTTTGGGACTCCTGAAAATATCCTGTATTGGAAGGTACAGTGGGTTAAAGTAAAAGGGAAAAGGCAAGAACGGGCTGCAACCGAGGCTTTGCAGGAGGCATCTCCTTTAATTTCAACGCCCCATGAGAGTTTTATTATCCATCCCACTTTACAGATGAGGAAACTGTATGTCAGAGGGGTTAAACAGTTTGCCCCAAAGCGTGCTTCGTGAAAACAGAGCGAGAGCTTGAACCGGGTTCTAAAGCCTGTGCTCTTTTAACTATAGAATCTATGTGAATAAAACTTGTGTCTGCACTAATGAGTAATGTGACCTAATGCAGTTCATTTAACCCATTAAAGTCAGATTTTCACATCTGTAAAGCAAATAGCAGGTAGTTCTCATACCTTGTTTGCACATTAGAATCATCTGCAAAGCCCAATATATATGTGCCATTCCTGCACCCAGAGATTCTGCTATTGGTGTGGGATAGCAGCCAGAAATCAGTAGGTTTTTTCCAAATCTTCCCAGGACATTCTCAAAGGCAGCCAGAATTAAGAAGCAATGCCCTAGCTCAGTACTTCTTCAGCTTAAATGAGGATACAATTCATCTGGAGACTTTGTTAAATGAGGATTCCAATTCAGTGGGTTTTAGGTAGGGCTGCAGATTCTGCATTTTTAACACTTTTGGGACTGGCTTATGTGGCTAGTTGTCACAGTACACTTGGAGTAGCATGACTTTGAGTAGGCAGCCTGTGTCCTGAATGACTAAGTCAGAATTTGCAAACAAAGACAGCGGCTGCCATCACCCCTCTGTTCACATGAGCAGTTGCCTTCCCTGCTCAGTTCAGCTTCTGAGGACCCAAAGTCTTCAGGCCTAAGTGGCACTGACCACCGTTACTCTCTTTTTTGCTAGGTTCGGCAGTTGGATCTAGCTCATCTCTTGGTAGGTTTACAGGGCTTAGGAAGCAAAGTAGGAAAACACCCGGCTTGGGGCACAACTGAGAAAGGCTGTTGGGCAGGCAGGCAGGGCAGCAAGTAACACCAACCAAGGCCTTCGGGAATCCAAAGGGGGCCACAGTGGAGGCAAGCCTGGTTTTTGTTCAGTGCCAGACTTCTTGGCTGGTTGGGCTCTGAAGGCCAGTATAACAGTAAAGGTACATTAGTTGGGCAAAGGTGGGTGAAGGCAAGAGATGAGAGAACTGTTAAAGTGTAGCCAAGGGCTTAGAAAGAGCCAAGATGGCTTCCCAGGAGGCTAAGCTGTGAGCAATCATTAATCAATCCGTGTGTAGTTGTTCACTATCTCCTATCTACCAACCCTGAGCTGGGTGTGTGTCTTATGGGAGGGGATGTGGAGGTTGAATGGCTTGTGAATGTTTGTGAGTCAGAGAAGAAACCTGGCTCACAAAAGCCCTGTTGCCATCCAAGAGGCAGATGCTGAGTCCCCAGACAACCAGCGAAACCACTTTAAACCAAAGACCTGTGAGCGATTTATAGATTGACAACTGGTGCAGCGTGGTTGAGCAATCTACTAGAACTCCATCCGAATACACACGCTGCTGCATGAGTGTGGGTGCAGCCTAGACCGTCTGGGGTTCATGTCACTGAAGAGAGGGAACATGCAGAGAGCAAGTTAAGTAAATTCCATGTTAGGGAGATTTTCTCCCTCAAAGTTTGAGGACCCCCTGGTGGGTCCACTAAGGAAAGAACTTCAAAACCTTATTCTCATTTGGAATTTCTAATTCTAAAATTTCCTTGTAAGCTTTGATTTTGCTTGGCCTGGAAGCAAGGGCAGGACTCAGACGGCCTCTTGCTAAATGGTCTTCTGGGGCCACAGTTCTGTGTTTACAGATTGGAAAACCCAACACCTCCGCTGCTCAGATAACCTGCTAGACACAAAGTATTTTTCACAGAGTTGGGAGCTGGAATACTCTGCTTTTTTGTTTAGCTGTTTGAAAAGGAGGATTAAAGAAAAAAAAAAAAAAAACAGAAGCTCACCACAAATAGATGGCATGCAGCTTGTTTTGTAAAGCAGCGCCTCTAAATTGTGCCCGTGTTCCTGATGGAACCTGAAGGCAAAGCCAAGTCAGCTTTGTGCAAATTCAGCAATGCCAGGACCCCTTGGCAGAATGCCACGGCATCCTTGCTTGGGTGCTGTTCACGCACAACCTTACTTGCTTCCTTCCAAAAAACAAACAGGTAGAAATTCCTGATCAACTTCTTTATCACCAGTAATCTGACCTGCAGGCTTGTACCCTGGGGTTCACTGCTCAAATATAATACCTGGGAAAAGAAGAAAAGGAGTAAAGAGACTCTTCTTAACCTTTGCAAATGTCACGCACTATTTATATAACATTTACCACTTTTATTTTCCACAGCGTAAGATTTTGTGAGGAGAAAGGAGTAGGCACGTTAAGGTAAACTGCATTCCTACAGGTTTTAAATTACAGCCCCTCCTCACTGAGGGTAAACTCATTGTGTGGACATCATTCTTCAGGGGCCAGTTTGGCCTCATAAACAACTTGAAGTCTATGTCTTAGATGATTCACAAAACTGGTTTTCGAACAGCTTTAGGGGAGAATTTTTTTTTTGTCCTGAAATTAAATAAGCAGTGCTGAGAGATAAGTTGCTATCTGTTGGGTGGAAGTTTTGGAATTCTTTCAGGCTAGGGTCATAATAAACGCAACAAGTTTTCATTTTCTAATCCAATCTTATTACATAAAATCATATTTTTACGAAGACTAGACTCACATTAAGGTTCTATTGTCTTCTTTGTGGAACCCCTGGAGGCCTGAACTTGACTGCGTGAGTGACCATGTGAAGGCTGGTGTTTTATAAATTCTAGAAAGGAAGAAGTCACAACATCTCATTGTGACAACCCTCCTCACTGCAGGTAGATAAGAAAAGTAACACAAGGTAATGCCACGCAGGGATCACAAACCTCCAGGAAACGTGGTAGGCAAGTGTGCAAATACTGTGGTCTCACTCAAGGCACTTGTTTCAGCGATAGTACAGGCTTCCTACACGTGATCTTTTAATAAAAATGACATTTTTAGATTGTGAGCTTCTAAATGGCTGAAATGGCAGAGTGTTTAAGGACACTCCACTTTGTCTTAAAATGGCTGCCGCGGCAGAATCAGGCAATGTCGGCTAGCAGTGCTCAGGGCCCCTTTGGCCTAGAAGTTGTACTTAGCTTGGCGGTCACCATGTTTAAAAATGAATCATTTGCCATATTTTAAGATAAGGATGTTTCAAATAAAAATATGGATTTCTGGACTCTTGAAAAATGGGTAGATTCTGGAAAAGATTGGCCTGCATTCCCACATTCTCGTTAGGCTGGAATGGAGTGGAGCTGCCACTTACACAGAGCACAAGCTCTCCAGCTTGCCCTGGTTCGCTGAGGCCTGCTGTGCTCACTGTATGTTAGTTACCTCCTTGGTCCCTGTAGGCCTTTGGTCAAAAACCAAAATTTGAATGAGGATTCTAGGGTGGCACCTTGTGTGCTTGGAGGCCCACAGATGCCACCTAAGGCAGTTGTGAGTCTCTCTCTTTCCCTCCCTGGTTCACTCTTCCTTCTTGTAGGGGCTTTGCAGCACAGACAAAGGGGAGCCCAGAGTCGGGGGTCAGGCACTAGTCTCGATTGATTAACTACTTTTATCTAAAGTGATAAAAGTGAATCAGAAAAGCCTCTTAATCTCTTGGAGTCTGTTTCTTCATCTGTAAAACGAGGGGCTCATGTATTTCATTCAACTGACTTTCCAAACGCACCCATTCTGTTCTGCAGATCTGAAGAAGCACGGAAGGACCCGGTTATAGAATGGCACAGACTGATGATGTGTAGGCAGGGTCTGTGCTGATGTCTAGCATCTTTTCAAAAGAGAGTGAATGTGAATGGCCTCAGGCAGTTTCCCAGAGGGCCCTCATCACCTGCTCGACCTGCAGGACATTTGAATCCATGAATAAGCCCCATCTCTACAGCCCTTTCCCACTCTGACATCCCGGCTTCTTTCTTTCTCTTCCACACTGCTTCTTTCTCAACCTTGCCTCTTTCTTTTGTTCTCTCCCGTCTCCATCTCCCCCAGCTGAAGGCTTGCCAGGGGCTTAGCTTTTAAAGTCTGCCATGCAGTTTCTGGTGAGAGAATTCTTTTGGCTTCGGCCCTTTGTTGCTTTTCATCTTCACCTTGACAATAAGGACACGATTCTCAGTTTTACTCTGTAGCTGGGTTTACTGTTAACAGCAGTTTCCCTCCCTTCTTTGCAGCAGCTGTTCTCATTCTTCCAACCAGTTTTTGAAAGACTTGAATTTGGAAATACGGTTGCTGTGTGCCTCTTCAGAGATTCATCCATAACTGTCAGAGCCTTTTCATTCCCTGTCTTTTGTATAGGTTCCTTTTATGAGCAGAGTAATTTGCATTCGTCTTTAATTCTTAATTTGTCTTTGCATTTACTGTGGATGTAACATGCAGCTGAATTTGCATTTTCTTTTCACTTCCATTCTCATGGACTGGGGCTGTCTGAGGTGTAAACCACGCAGAGATTCAGGAGTATGTTTGCCGAGTGGTAAGCGTGGCTCTGCTGGCTTGATTTGATTTCCCCCTCCGCTCACTCTGAGTTGTTTTATTATATTTAGATGCTGTAAACTGTAATCAAACGTAGACTGTATTTTCCAATCCATTGATTCCTCAATCTCATTAGCTGAATATTAGACCTTTAAATACCAATTGTATTCACTTACCAGAAGAAATCCCATGTCAAAGGGTGCTAGATGCTTAGGTATGGAAAATGCAGGGTTTATTCTGTCCCTGTCACTGCACCATTGGGTCCATATCACATAGATCTCTCGTCCTTAGTTTCTTTATCTATATAAGGGGACTAAAAATAGCCTTTTATAAAACTTTAAGTTAATGTGTGGGTATCCCACATAAACAATCAGGTTGAAATATTTGAATTTGTTAGGTAAAGTCTCTCTTGTATTTATGTCCTGCACTCAAAAAATGTGCCCAAAACTCCCACACTGTGCCCATTCCATGGGAGCACCCCACCCCACTCCCCCTCCTTTGTTCCCCCTCTCCCCAGCTTGAACTGAAATGAGTTTTTCTCCTAGGTGGGCAAGCATTAGATCATCTACTGGCTTCATATTAGTATTGAGTACATTGGGTAATTGCTTTCCATTCTTGTGAAACTTTAGTAAGAAGGAGGTGTTTCAACTCCATCCAGGTTAATACCAAAGATGTGGAGTCACCATCTTTTTTAATGGCTGAATGGTACTCCATGGTATAAATATACCACAGCTTCTTAGTCCATTCCTGAGTTGATGGGCATTTAGGTTGTTTCCACATCCTGGTGATTGTAAATTGAGCTGTGACAAACAATCTAGTGCAAATGTCTTTATAATAAAATGATGATTTTTCTTCTGGGTAGATGCCTAGTAGTAGAATTGTGGGGTCAAAAGGGAGATCTAATTTGAGTTCTTTGAGGATTCTCTGTACATCTTTCCAAAGAGGCTATATTAGTTTGCAGTGCCACCAACAATGTAAAAATGTTTCTCTCTCTTCACATCTGTGCCAGCATCTGCAGCTTTGGGACTTTGTGGTGTGGGCTGATCTTACTGGGGTTAGGCAATATCTCAGGGTGGTTTTGATTTGCATTTATCTGATGATTAGGGGTGATTAGAAGCCATGCTTCTGCACAGCTAAGGACACAATAACCAAAGCAAATAGCCAACCTTCAGACTGGGAAAAGATATTTGCATATTATGATTCTGACAAAGGCTTGATAACTAGGTTCTTCAGAGAACTCAGATTAATCAACAAAAAAAGATCTAACAATCTCATCTATCACTGGGCAAGAGACATGAATAGAACCTTCTCTGAGGAAATAATAACCTTTTAAAAATATTCATAGTTCTTCCAATGTACAAATGATAGGATGTGTGTGAAATCTTTCGAGGAGTATGGTTTTCCAAACCACCGTAAATGCAGTATCATATAGGCCTGAGGGAGGACTGCCCTGGAGCACTCCACTCAACATCTGCTTGGTTGTTGATGGGGCTTTGCTTCTGTGGAGATTCACCAACAATGGCCACTGTATTCCAAATCATATCAACGTTTTCTAATAGCAAGGGGGAAAAGACCAGGCTAAAATCCACCCACAGCCTCATGATAGGGGCTTCTCATCAGTGCTATGAAATAACATTTAAACTGAAGGTTAATGCCTTACACTAAACCTAGCGTCCTTGTGTGCCCACAAAAACATTCAATCTAATCACTCTCCCTAGAATGGCACAGGGTACAAGTGGCCCTAAGTATTCCAACATTCAATTACAAGGCTGCTCTTGAGAAATATTCTTTTTTACCTTATTATATAATGTTGAGAAAATTGTTGCCTCTATAATAGACCATTTTGCAGCAATATATAATTTTTTTCCTCTCTGAGAGGCAGTTGGAACTAATTGTAGGGCATATAAAGGTATTTCTCAACAAAGTCCAGCGATCCTCTTCCCTATTCCCATTCACTAGAACTTAATCACCAGAAAGGACTTGGAGGCAGTGGATGGGCTTCTAGATGATGCCCTATAAAATCTACCAGCTTCTGGGGAAAGGGCCATTCCCTTAAACCATGGGCCTCCCTCACCATCCTCCTTAGGATTAGACCTCTTTTAGTTTGGAAAGGTGGGATAAAGGATTCATCTGGATCAGAGGATCTGTTTGACAGTTTAGAGAGTAGGGCGATTTATTTTCTTGGTAATGAAATTCTCCCTGAATTTTTCTTGTCACCTTTACCACTCAAGGAACCCTGGTTTTTGGGTTTGGTGAGAGAGAAGATCTCAATTTACTTTGCAGAGATCTCTGTTCTAGGTGGTTCAAATACAGATAACAAGGACTTTGATGGGAATGTTGATCCACAACCCATGGGACACATTCCAAAACTTGGAGACCATAAAATAGTGAGAAAAAAGACTCCAGACATCACATTCTCAGAAAAAAACAAAAACAAAATCGTAATATTTGATAACGTAAAGAAAACTTTCTCCCCCTTGAAATTTTAGAATAAAATGGCTGGCTTTGGGGGGTTGCATGTTATCTTACAACTTATGAACAATATTCATTGTAGCAAAAGGCTTTTTGCTATAATATTTGTAAGTGCAAAAAGACATTACTATTTTCTTGGACTTTACTAGAACTCTTTGACAATTAAGTATAAATCAGAGCTTGGGAAATAGATTTATTATCCTATGTGCCCTTGTCTGAGTAGATGAAATGTAAATTTTATATCAATGGATTTCTTTCTTTTATAAGTAGCTACCCAACTTCTATGGATGGGAAGGCAGGCCATTTGTTCTTTAATACTTGAGGGGCTCCAACGGGGCAACTGTAAGTTCTTGTCTGACCTTATCTCTTGCTTAGGAGAGGGTCTTTTTATTCCTGACTGCTGAACTGAGTTCTTTCCTGTCATGCTGGAAAGCCTTGTTCAAAGATCTCAAAGACTGGCTGCATCTCTTTCCTAATGAAGCACCCTTAGCTTGAAGCTGGGGGAGAAGGTCCATCTGGCTTCTGCCATATGTGTGTATGCTGTCAAACCAGTAAACACGGCAGAGTTTGCTGACAGTGAGGAGTTTCAGTTAGTCAGTCATAAATTAGAGATGAGATACGCTGTGTTCCTGCTGCTGCGAGTTTTCACACTCCAGAAAGGAATCTCTACTTACCTATCCCAAAGAAGTTAAAAATGCGGTTCCAGGAACCACCTGATGGGCCGACACGTCAACTGAAACAGGCACATGCACTGTGTGGACAGGGAGAGCAGAAGATTCAGAAACCCAACCCTCTGCTGAGCACCTGATTTGTATCTGTTTACTGATGCAGTTGGCACCCTGGCTCTTCTGTTTCAACACATATATGTTTCCTTAATCACTTAGAGTGGGTATTCAGGAACATCTTCTTCAAGAGTCTTTAAAAATATTCCTGTGCTGGGTAGAATATAGGTCGTATTTTCCCCCCAAATGTGCTTTATTCTTGTCTGATAATCAGGTAGGGAGATGATAATTAAATTTTAATGCATCTATCTTTTTAAAGAGGAAAGTGCTTTCTGACTCTAAATGGCAAAATTTCATTATTATGATTTTAATGCTTTTAGACTAAAGGGGAGTTTACATTTAGACTACAAGAAGCACAGCTAAACTATTCCTCTAAGACATCTTTATTTCATTTATGGGCTTGTGTTGAGGTGTGTTTTAATGTATTACCTTTGAAGTAGACTGTAATACATTAGGCTATTTAAACATCTTAGACCAGAATAGCTTTGATAATGTTGTATCTGTCTCTGAAGATATGTGTGTTACTATGGAAGGGTCATAGTTTCTAAAACAGATTCTCACTTTTTTACCCTGAACACCAATCTCATGCAGGAGGTGCTGTGTTTCCCACAAGTCTTCAAACCTCTTTGCTCTTACAAAAGAGTGAGCTGGCAAGAGACCCAAATAATATGGTAAGTGAAAGGCTATGATATTCTACTGCATTTGATGAGTTCAGAAATGGGCAGCCCTTAACCTCAGCTGTGTTTTGTTTCTTTGAGGTGAGGATTTGGGGCAAAGAAAGAAAGGTGATGATGGATGGGGTGAAAAGAGTAAGTTTCTAATTCAGAAAAGAGGAATTCACTGGGAAAAGGGGAGAGGGCCAGTGGGCTGGGCAGTTCGTCCCAGTCCTATAGGTATGCAGGCCCTTTGAAATTGTCCTTTTTTTTCCCCCCTGATATGAGAAGGAATGGCATGGATTTAAACAGAGTTAGACCTGTGTATATAGTTGGTTTTAGACATCCATTCACCAACAACCAAAATTTGATACGTTGCTGTAGTGGGTTGAACAGTGTCTCCCCCAAGTTCATGTCCACTTGGAACCTCAAACTGCCTTGATCTGGAAATCAGGTCTTTCTTGATGTAATTAGTTAAGGATAGACATAAGATTGTACTGGACTGGAGTGGACTCTATAATCAAAAACTGGCATCCTTTGGAAGAGGAGAGGACACAGAGGCAGAGCTTGGAATAATCCACCTTCAAGTGGAGGAACTGCAAAGATCACTGGCATCACCCCAGAATCTGGGGGAGAGGCATGGGTCAGACTCTCCCCCAGAGTCTCTGGTAAGAACCAAGGCTGCTGACACGTTCATAATTGACATTTGGCCTCCAGAACTGCATGGAAATAAATTCCGTTATTTTAAGCCACACAGTTTGTGGAAATTTGTTATGGAAGCCTTAAAACAATGAATACCATTGCTTAAAAATTTTATTCTAGTAGTGGATAACCATAACTTTAGGTGCTTTACCAAACCAACCAACCAGTTATTCTGCTGAGCTGAATTATTCAGGCCAATGTTGGAACTGTATTTATGGGAACCTCCTACAAAAGGAGTTTTGCAAAGGGGAGCCTGGTTCTTCTAGGGTACAGGACCCACAGCATTCCCTAACTGCACAGTGCCTCTGTGTCAGCACCAATCCCTCCACCAGCCCTGAGGCTGAGGAATGGGGGGCCTGGTGGGCGTGGGCTTGTTCTCTGCACTGGTAGGACCCATGCTTCTTGCTGGAGTTGGGAGGGGCTGTGCAGAATCTGAAGAGAGGGTTATCTGGAGATAGGAGGGCTCGGTGGTCATCCCACTGAGGCCTTCAGGTTAGGAGACATGATAAGCAGGGAAACCATTTGGAGGCTTCTCCCAGAGCAGTACAGGTAGGTGCAGGCACCCTGTTGTCACTAATGCCTGGCTACAGTCTAAGACCTCTTTGATTTGCTCCTAAATAGAACTGCAGCTTTGTGTTCCCAAGAACAAAGTTTTAGGATCAATTTCCCTTCAGTGCAAGTAATTTATCCTCTATTCATTTAACTTCCCAGCCCCTTTTCATGATTTCTTCACCATCAGGTCTTCTCAGTTTAGGGTTTGCTTGGGAGTAGGTGGAAGAAGGACTTCCTCAGGACCTGGTGAATCCCAGGTGAAAACTCACCTGCTTGGGATAGTCCAGGTGGACTCTTTGGAGGAGAGTGGTCTTTGAAGGACTATGGATCCTACCTTGATAAATAGAGTTCCGGTTCACCCAGCTGTTCATGTGACAACCTGGAGGTTGCTTGTGACTCTTCGTCCTCTGTCATCCCTCATGTACAATCAATTACTATGTCCTATTGATCTTTTCTTTTTTGCAGGTGAATCCACATCTTTTCACCTTACTTTATTCCTCTGTCCTCGCCCTAGTCCAAGCTGCCATCATCTCTTGCCTGAATAATTACAGCTCCCTCCAGAGGACCTCACAGCCTTCAAGCTCTGTCCCTTTGTACCTTCTCACAGCCACAGCCAGCACATCCATATTAAATGTGAATTAGATCATGTTCCTTTGCCTAAAAGAATCCCCCAACTTTAAGATAAAACATGAACTCTTCAGCGTGGCATACATGGTCTGGTCACTCCAGCTCCCTCTCTTGTCACTCTGATCCCTGCCTTCAGTGTTCCAAATTTCCTTCAGTCTCCTGCATGGAAAGTCCTCTCTCTAACCCAGTGGTTCTGCTCCTCGGCTGCACATTGTAATAACCTGGGGAACTTTAAAAAATATTGAAGTTTGTATCCCACCCTAGGGATTATTATTTATCTTGTGTGGAATGCATCTGGGAGTTTGAAAATCTTCACAGTTGATTCTAATGTGCATTGTGGGCTGAGCACTGCTGTGGATTCTGGACTCTCATCCTCTGTTTTATTCACAGGCTAATAATATGCACTTACGAGGTCGGACAACTAAGTCCACAAACTCATCCTAGAAAAAGTGCTGCATGCCTCATTGCTGAATATCACTGTAGTCACCTTCAAAGCTCTCCCCTTGGGAAGCTGTGCACCAATGCCAGAGCCCAGTCCACCCTTTGAAGCACTTTTTTGTATGCCATCGTCCTCCACTTGCTGTAGAAATCTTCCTTGATCACTCTTAGATTGGGTTAGTTCCCAGGTTATCTTCCCTTATCAAACTGCCCATCTCATTTAATTGTAATTTCTTCTTTAATCCTTTGCCTTCTCCATTAGAATATGAACCCTATGAAGGCGGGGATTGGGTCTGGCTTTGCTCAATATTCTCTCCCTATCACCTAACTTAATTCTTGATATTTAATATTTACTAATTATTAACTTGAATGCAGAAACACACAAGGCACTATGCCCCAAATTAAGGTTCTCATTTGTTTCAGGCAATCCATTTTGGGGGTATGGTTCTCAGCGTGGTCTGGATCCTCAGCTTCTTTCTGCTCAGATGGCCTTCTGATGGTTGTGTTTCCCAAGATCAGGGACTTGCCCTAGGGAGTAGCTCTCAGATTCCATCAGGCTTTCAGGACACCACTTCCCTGGACGTGACCTTGACCTCCACCCCTTCCTGTCTCCAGCAGTTGTTAGATAGGAATTTGGATGAGACTACCTTTGGGAGCATTTTCCAAATATCCCTGTTCAAATCTCTACCGCTTCCCGGTTCTGAGCCGGTATTTGGGGTGGACCTCAGGCGTGCACATTTCCACTACTTGCACTACTTCGTCTTCCCTGCTTTATAAACCTAGGAAGCAACTATTAGGAAATCAGAGGGAGTAAAAAAAAAGAAAACAAAAGCAAAAAACCTCATCCAGGTCTACATGGGAAGGGGGAGGAGGCCAAAAGGAGAAAAATGTTGTCTATCATTTCTATTCACCAGCTGAGGCTGTCTCTTTGTGCCTGTGACATATTCAGGCATTCCCATGTGTCCTTTCAGGAATTATGACACCTCTTTTATTGCCCAATCCCGAGGAGTGACCCTATTGTGCTTCTGTCAGAGGGCTGGTGAGGTCACAGCAGACCAAGGTAGGATTTATCTGGGGCTAATAGAATACCGTGGGACTCTTTGAATTATAAGCAGGGCTGACCTCCTTTGTGTTTCCTATCACAGGCAAGTTTTCCTCCCAGCAGCCTAACTGAGGCTGGCTTCTGTCAGTTTGCAAGAAAGGGGACCTTGCACTTTGCTGTGGTGTCACTAAGTGTTCCACTTTATGTAACACAGCCTTTAGAACATTGCTCTTAAATATATGTTAGGGTTGGGCTATTTAAAGCGCAAGACTTATGCTGCTCAGATGTGAAGCACAACACTCCGACATTGCTTTAAGTTATGCAAATTGTTTCTTCTCAGTTGCTGCAAGAAGCTTTGTTTTGTGATATTGGCCTACGGCCAAACAGGTAGCGTGATATGAGTAGGCAGCCCTCCTACTACCTCTCAAGTGGAACGCTCCAGCCAGTGCTGTTCTCCACATGCAAACAGGGCAGACTCAGGCTGAGGAAGGATGCCTTGGGAGGTGCCATGAGTTAATTAAATGTAGCTGGCATCTGCCTGCAAGGTAGAGACTGGGTTACAATCTTGGCTGTGGCATTGGGAGAATGTCCATTCCCTTCGCTCCCTCACATTCTCTACTTGGTCCAAGAGAAGCACTGAATGGGGCTCCCTGCTCTTTTCTTTTTTCTTTCTTTTTTTTTTTGAGACAGAGTCTTATTTTGTTGCCCTTGGTAGAGTGCCCCAGTGTCACAGCTGATAGCAACCTTAAAGTCTTGGGCTTAAGCAATTTTCTTGCCTCAGTCTCCCACGTAGCTGGAACTAGAGGCTGCTGCCACAATGCCCGGGAATTCTTTGTTGCAGTTGTCATTGTTGTTTTAGCTGGCACGGGCTTGGCTGGAACCCACCAACTTCAGTGTATGTGGCTGGTGTCGTAACCACTGTGCCACAGGCGTTGAGACTCGGCCCCTGAGACCTTTTCCAAATCTAAAATTTCACTTCTTAAAACCTTTAATATTTGTATACATGCATGCATAAGAAGCATTGACAGATATCTTATATGTACAACATATCCAAATGTCAATCGAATCCCGTTCTCCCCCAGAGATTCATTCTAATTAGCTTGGATCAGTCCTGAGGTATGGGAAATCCAGAGTTCTCCTGCGATTTCTGTCATTTCCCAGACTCGGTAGCTGGTCTGCAAACTCAGCCCCATCTCCATAAGAAACCCACACACTCGGCTCGGTGCCTGTGGCTCAATCGGCTAAGGCGCCAGCCACGTACACCTAAGGTGGCGGGTTCGAATCCCCAGCCCGGGCCCGCCAAACAACAATGATGGCTGCAACCAAAAAATAGCCGGGCGTTGTGGCGGGC
>CAUYQV010111190.1:0-18117 GCA_963574575.1 Galagoides demidoff
TCCCCCTGGGGAGAGTGCCATGGCATCACAGCTCATAGCAACCTCCAACTCCTGGGCTCAAGCGAGTCTCCTGCCTCCGCCTCCCAAGCAGCTGGGACCATAGGCGCCCGCCACAATGCCTGGCCATTGTTTGGTTGCAGCCATCATTCTTGTTTGGCGGGCCCGGGCTGGGGAATCGAACCCACCACCTTACGTGGCTGGCGCCTTAGCCGATTGAGCCACAGGCGCTGAGCCCGAATGTCTTAAATATTCGTTCCAAAGAGTGGCAGAAGGAAGAAGAAAATAAACAAGTAAAGGGCCCCCTTGGATTTAGTGGTCATGAATTTGAGATGAGATGTGTCAGCACCGTTGTGTGTTTGTTCCAACTATATTTAATGGTGGAGAGAAAAGTGTGGAGAAGATTGACATTCGGATAATCCTACTGTTGGAGTTTGGAAAGGATAGAGGGACACAGGATTGATTATAATAATGACTCTAAGAAAACCAAAATGCAAGAAGAACCAGAAATGTGAGGGAACTGGCAGAAAGATGAATGGAGGGTAAGTTGCATTTGATCAGTGGCACAGGGAGACAAAGTGTGCTGGAAGAGCCTCATGATGGATTAATTTTTATCTTTCAATTCATTTCAAAAGATAAAAATTAACCCAGAAGCAAGCAAGTGTAGATTATGTAATATAAACAGTTCGCTACTTGGTGTTGAAGTGGCTTTTAAGATAAAGATTTTCTCCTTAGCAATAATATTTTGGAATGTTAGATAGAAGGGCAAGTGGTTAGATATAAAATAGGTTTCTATGGTTCAAAACATGGTAAGATGCTAAATATTTGTCACAGGTATATTATTTTATCTTTTGTATAATAGGAATTCAGAAAAATCTGAGCCCCTAACTAGATGCTCTGAGAGGATTTAACTGGAAATGTGAACAATGTTAACATTTCTGGCCCCTTGAGAGCTGATGGCTGCCCCCTCTTGGGCCGGTACTAACCAATGCTAGGAAGAAGCGGGCTTTCCTATTTCTGTGCTAAATAGCCAAAGACTAGACAAAAATAAATTGAGCTACTGTCTCTAAAATAATTTATTCTAGAAGATAAGAATAACTAACTAATTTTGGTTGGCATAATTCTAAGATGACCTGTAATGACCCAAGTCCTTGCAAGATGCCCTCTCCTTGGGTGGGGAGGGTGCTTACAAAATGGCACAGGTGATGGGGTATCCCTCCTGCAAATCTGTTATGTTATATGGCAAAATGTGAAAGCATTTCTCAGATATAATGGAGATCCTAAATCAGGTGACTTTGAGATAATTAACAGGAAGATTATTCTTCATGGCCCTGTCCTATCAGGCAAGTTCTTTGGACTCTCCCTGAGGTCACAGAGATTCTCCCACTGTCTTTGGAGAAGTAACTGCCATTGTGGGAGCCTCGAGGAGCTGAGAGTAGACCCAGAACAGGCAGCAAGAAGCAAGAATACAGTTTTACAACCACAAGGAATTAGAATCTGCCCACAGCCATGTGTGCTTGGAATAGGATGCCAGGTTTGAAAAAGAAAGGCAGTTTGACATCTAGATCACCGACTCCTGAGAACCTGAACAGAGACTCCAAAAGCCACGCTCTGACCCAGGAACATTAAAAGATAATAAATGTAGTTTTAAGCCACTCACTTTGTGGTGATTTGTTATGTAGCAATAGAATACTAATACACTAAATTAAATATTAGCCTATTTGTCAAGTCTAATGCTTTTCTCATGAAGACTTGCATTGAAATCCTTGCTTCACCACATCCCATAATCACAAATCCAGTCTCATAAAACTGCCCAACCGAACCAGTTCCCTGTCTCTGAAGACCTGCCTGAAAAACTCAGTCTAGGTCCTAAAACTCCATAAATATCTTTTCCCATAAATATCTTTCTCCATAAATATCTGACTCCTCCCTTTTGAAATACTGGTAAGACTGTTAGATTGGTGCTCCCCCAACCACAGTAGGTGACTTCTGCTTGGCCCTAAGGTTTTCTAGTAATCTTTCAGAGCATGAAGATTAATTTGGCCTGTAATATTTTAAACAACTAAGTATTATTTTATCATTAACAAAATAATCTGATGACCAGACAGAAGCATGGAAAGGAGTTTAAATGTGTACTAAATTAATAAATATGCCTTTACATAAATACAAAGTGAATTAAACATATGCTGTGCTGGTTTTTTTTTTTTTTCCCCTTAAATATTTTCAGAGTATTTCAAGCTTTGCCTTCTTGTAGGTAGATGGTAAAAAGTTACAATCTGGAAACATAAGTAACCCCCTCATGTTCATTTCCATGGGGCCAATTTATTGAATCAGAATTTATTTTCAACAGATATAAAAATAGAAAATGTTCCAAGCTGCCTGCCTATATGTTCCCAACTGGTTTTCAGGGCAGAATGAAACTCCCAGTTGTTACAACAGAACTCAATGTCCCAATGTACAGAAATAAATTATTTACCTTGTGCTGCTTTCAAGGATGCAAATCTAAAATAAGAAAAAAACAGTCAAAGAAGTAAAACTCAATCTGAATTTAAATTGCTGCAGTCGTCGTTATTCCATGGGTTCCTTCAGAGGCAAATATCACAGGGATATTTTCTAAAGTTTATACATAGGTACTTTATGTAATCAATACACATTTTGATGTTATAAAATGTTCAATAGCCCACCATAGGGCAGTACAATCCTTTCCAAATAAGTGCATGTGAATGTAGATTAGCTCAAATTACCCTGGTCTGAATTCACTTCCCTACTACACAGTAGGTAATTTGCTTCTTTTTATTAATACACACTTGAAGGCATAGTTCTGTTTCCTCAAATGGACGGCAGGGAGTACCCTTCTTCACTAGTACAGAGATTTGAAGATGTATTTCCAGAAATTTGAACTTTTGTAAATTTATTAACATAAATGAAATAAAAGCATCAATATGTCATTTTCAGCCAACTAACATTTCTTGACCGCCACTTCTCCTTGGGCCTGTGGCACGGACAATGATTTAGGTCAAGGGTCGGTCAACTACAGCCCGTGAGCCAGTGTAGCCTTATCTATTTGTTTATGGTCCACAAGCTAAGAATGGACTTGACATTTTTAGATGGTTGAAAAACAACCACAATAGCATTTCTGGACATGTGAAAATTTAGTGAGATTTAAAGTTCCATGTCCGTGAATGAGCAATACTCATTCCTGCCTCACTGTCTTTGCACTACAACATCAGAACTGATAACTGGATCCCGGACACAGTTGCTCTCATCACTTTGCACTGCTCGGCACCCTCCACACTCACGCTTACAGCATCTTGAGTGCCATGTGTATTGCCGTAGTTCATGTTGTGTTTATTTATTTACAGTGTATATCCATTACATCAAAACAAGAATAGAAGATTGACTTTGTTATTTTTTTTTTAATTTCAAAGTATCACAGGGGTACAAATATTTTTGGCTACATGGATGACTTTTTTAATACTTCCGTCATGCTTATTAGTGTGGTGTCACCCAGATAGAGTTCATTGTGCCAGTTAGGCAAGGTTTGCCTGTGTTCTCCTTCCCTGTCCCCCTACTTGATTTCCATTAACTTTGGCTTCCCTCTACACACTTGTGTGCTCACTAGTAAATTCCAGTTTAATAGCACGTGTGGTGTTTGTTTTGCCATTCTTTAGATATTTCAGTTAGGTTAAAGGTTTAGAGTTTCATCCAGATTCATGTAAAAGGCACTGTCATCCTTCTTCTGAGGCAAAAGGGAGTGTGAATTAGTTTATTATCAAATTAGATGGCAAATCATTGTGATTTTAAGCACTAACACTAAGCTAGATTAAGAAAACATAACCAGACAAGTAATCGTAATTATTTTAATATCCTCAAATCCTAGGAAAATGTTGGTCAAAAAATGATAAAATCTAAAGTAGAATATTTTATCAGAGTTTTGTCCTAAGAAAGAAGAAATGAAAATGAGACTCTAACCTAATTTTTCAAAAGTCCCCTTTGTTAATGGAGGAAAGTCATTTACCAATGGTGAGGTCATTCAATCACATTTGATTGTAAGAGCTGAAGAAATTTGTCCATAAAAAATAAACTATGTAAGCCTATTAGCCTTTATGAAAAATAGTTGTCTGAATTATGGAGGACTTTGAGAGGAACATCAAAAGGAAAACACAGTAGGATATTTTGGGTGGTTTTCCTTGGTTGCTGATGTTGCTGATGCTGCTTGGTTGTCACTGCTTTGTCAAGGACTCAGCGCTGAGACTGGAGTGGCAGGAGCCTTACCCTCTATGAGTGGTCAGTGAGAACATTTTCAAAAGTTAAAAATCAAACTTAGCTTGGTGCCTGTGGCTCAAGCGGCTAAGGTGCCAGCCACATACACCTAAGGTGGTGGGTTCAAATCCAGCCTGGTCCCCCCAAACAACAGTGAGAGCTGCAACCAAAAAATGGCCAGGCATTGTGGCCGGTGCCTGTGGTCCCAGCTACTTAGGAGGCTGAGGCAGGAGACTCACTTGAGCCCAGGAGTTGGAGGTTGCTGTGAGCTGTGATGTCATAGCACTCTACCCAGGGGGGACAGCTTGAGGCTCTGTCTCAAAAAAAAAAAAAAAAAACACCCTCAAACTCAATACAAACTGAAGTGACATCTAAGATTTTTAAAGATGATCAATTTTATTATTTAATAGCAGTTTCTTCTTCTTTTTTTAAAATGTTGATTTATTCATTGTTCACTGAGGTATCTTTGAGAAGTGATCTTCGGAAGCAGGAACAGTGACAATGACATAATTAAATAGTGGTCATGAATTACTAGGACAACAAAGAGTCTTTGAACAGAAAAGAAAAACAGTTGTCACAATTTGGGATAAATAGAAAGATGTAGTGTGGGATAAAAGAGAGGCTCAGGAAAACTGCAGAGGGGTCTCCCCTGTGGTGTTTATGTAGAGCTGTGTCTGAGGATCAGTCAGAAGAGGGTCAATTATTTCTCTCCTGCTTCCCCATCCAAGAGTTCACCTTCCAATTATTGGAGGATCTTTTTTACATAACTGACCTTTCCCTCCTTCAAGTTAGCAGAAAAAAGGAAGAATTTTTAGAAAACATGTTTAAGCTCTTATTTCCAGATAAGCATTTCACAGCCATAATAACAATTACTTCAAAAATAGAACTATGGAGAGCAAGTGAAAAATCTGGTTTCAATGTCACACTGAGAGCCTCCCTATAGCAATTTCACAGGGACTGATAGGCCTGAGAAGGATTAGAGTTACAATGTATTCCAATCCCAGGGATCAGATCTGAACAAAGTTGGCAGATGAAGCTGGTCAAAAATAAAGGCAGGTTATTCAGTATGGACTGAGTCTTTGCCAAACTTGTTTCTAATGCCCCCCGGTAGGCATGATGACAGCAGGTGAGGAAAGAAGAAAGAGTAGCATCGTGATGGTCTTTGAGTATAGAATGGGATGCCCTGTTTGCCATAGAGATTGGTGTCTCCCCTGAGGGAGGTGGAGAGCTAGTGATGAGGACCTTGGCAAAGGCACTGGAATGGGGACATTCACTCCCACCTGTCAAACACCCACCAGGTGGGAGTATTTCTGAGTAGTGGCTTCATTGCTGGTGAAGATGGCTGTTCCATTTCCATATGGGTTATCATTGGCCGATGGCTTCATCCAATGTTTTTGTCTCCAGAACCACAGAAGTGAACCAAAAATCTCCTCTTTGTAACAGATCATATTTGGCTTAATGTTTGAGATGCTCATTGGCCCAACAAAGTTGCATTTTCTTAACCTTTGACTTTAGTTTTTTGTCCATCAAGAAGGATGGAAGCTCTCTCCTTTGTTCCACTATCAATTAGATTACCGATTTGCTCTTTGGCCTGGGGAGTGAGCTGAGAGCCAAGGTCTGGTGCAGGCTGGCTTTCTGGCGTTGACTCTCAGTTTTTTTTAGCACATTCCATCAGTTCTGGCAGCTACTTTTTAACTTCTCCCACAAAGATTACTGTTGAAAGAGTCATGCAGTGCTGACCAGCAGCTCCAATGCTGCCCCAACCAGCTGGTCAAGGTATTTTCCTTATTAGCATCTGGTATGATTACCCCGTGGTTCTTGGCTCCCATGTTGGCTTGAACCTTCTTGCCGTGCTTTGATCCTCTCTTAAAGATGTATTCTCTGGCCTAGATGGTAAAAGCTACCGCTTTGATGTTTAGATGATCACAAAAATAATTTACAGCTTCGTGTTGTCCATGAATGATGTTCCATGTCCCATGAGGGACACCAGCGTCCTGGAGCAACTTAGCGAGAAGCATGGTTGCTCCGGGCACCTGCTCTCATGGTTTCATTAGCAGGTGCCTCCACACACCGTGGCTTCGGGAAACATCATGGCGGGAAAACTGAAGGGAGCAAAGCCTGCACACGCTCCCGGAGGCAGACGGTAGGAAGAAAGGTTTCTGTCATGGGTGATGAGGGCCTGGACTCTCCTAGCACCATGTCACACCACAGCCATGCTCGACCACCTGCAGGCCTGAAATACAGGGATCTCAGCATCAGCGAGGGTTTCCCTCCCTCCAACGTGATTAATTTGGCATTTTCTTTCGTGTTTTCTTTACTAAGTTGTTGATAGTGGAGCGTGACCTGCCGACGGCTTACCCCTGAAGTGTCTGCCCGTGCAGGGAAAGCACGTTTTCAGGAAGCAACGGCTGCATCCCCCTCAGCCTTGGTGGCCTGGGACCCGCAACCAATTACCTCTTTGTGGCCGGGTTATGGATAGCAATCCTTCTGCCGCTTTTGGAGTTGGCGCTGAAGAAGAGACGAAAGACGCTGAATACTGGGTGGATTTCAATTTGGAAGAAAACTGCGAGATCCGATCGGCATTGCCGCCACTGCCGGGGCTCTCAGCCGCCTCTGCCCTCGGTCTTGCTGGGCCTCCTCATTGGGGCCTTAATAGCAGTTATTTTATGGGAACATTTGAATCTGTCACGTGTTACTGAACCAGTAGTGTCAACAATGAACTTGCTCTTGTGGACTTGAATATCCTGCGCGGGCTCCCTGAGGAGTAGATTGCTGGTTTAGGGGTTGTTTCCCTTTTCATATTTTTAGCTCAAAGACTACATTAAAATTCTCCTAAAGGAAGATAACTATCTTTAAATACTATTATCAAATACTTAATACCTTTGGAAATTAGTTTTTACTGCAAACTTGGTAATATTTCTTAATAAACTTAACCTAAAATTACAGGGCAAAATAGTACTTATATGTGAATGTCACACTAGAGTAAAGTCATTTTGTGACCTGACACTTTTTAATTACTAGTAATGTCACATTGCTTTATACCCTTCCTGTGTCAAAGGTTAAAACAAGAAGCAACCTCTCTTCATACATACAACTTACAGTGGATGTACGATTTGCACACCCCTCAGTTTCATGAACAATGTTCAAACTTTAGTGCAAATATAAAATAAATTTATGTATTTCAAAATCTAATTTTAATTGAGAAGTTTCAATGTAATCTTTAATGGGAGGATTGGTCTGCAATGTAATGTCATGCTAATAGGTCAACATCAAAGTAAAACCTAATAGAATCCTATAACTATCTTCTGAGGGATGAATGCACCCATTAAAATAATGCTCGTAGATCGACATCAATATCATTGGTATTTGACAATATTTGTCTATGTGATAAAGACAATTTCAAATATGGAAAACAGTCATGCACTTTTGAAGATGGGGATACTTCTGATAATACATTGTTAGGTGATCTCCTCATTGTGCAAATATTATAGTGTACTTACCCAAACCAGATGGTATAGCTTGCTGCACCCCTAAGCTTTGTGGTGTAGACAATCACTTCTAGGATACAGACTGTGTAGGATGGGACTGTACGGAAAAATGTAGGCAATTATAATACAACATTTGTGTATCTAAACTCGGAAAAGCTACAGTAGAAATACAGTATTACAATCTTATGGAACTACCTTTGTATAGGCAGTAATTGTTAACTGAAATGTCATTATGTGACACATGACTGCACATACAGTCTAATTCCAAACTATCATTAAAAGTGAAAATTGGTCACCAACTGAACCTCAAAGAAGCAAAATATTATCTCTCCAAATATTTCCATTTTTCCATCAGAAGTTTGGAATTTTTAAAATTGTATGCAATTCTTATTATTATATCTGCATTTTGCAAACAGTGTGAAATTTGTTTTTCTCTTGCTTTATGACTATTTATGTAATATTTTCAATTTTGACTGCTAGCCCACAAGTTTTAAATAGTTCCTATCTAACTCTTTACAAAAAAAAAGTTTTCTGTACTGGGATACAGATTCCTATTCTCTGAAAAACCACAGAACTTAAAATAAAAAGGATAAGTACAACTTAAGTTAGGGTTTTTAATATGTCCAGTGAGTGACATGGTAATAGAGAAAACTGCAGGAAATGAAAGGAGACCTCACGGGAGAAATTTAAATATACCTTAAAATTGAAGGGGTTTTGGCACAACCAATGAAGAAGCTTGGCGCAAAGTCCACATCAGGGGACTGAGGAACTCTGGGTGGAGCTCTGCTGAGCAAACCTTGGGCCTATAGTTATTATCATAAAGCAGGAAAAAGTAACTAAAAGTTACTTATAAGTAAAAAGGGAGAACATGGAAAGCGTCAGAATGTTGCCAACTTGTTTTTGCAAAACCAAGACCTTAAGCAAGACTCCACCTCCAGCATCAAGAGACCTTTGGAATCTAGAGAATCTGCATCATAACCACTGGGCCTGGTAAGGCCACACCTCACACACATTCTCCTGTGGAGGCCAGATTTCTGATCTCCTGCACGTACACAACTCACATGCCATTCTCATTATTCTGTAGGTCTCTCAAGCAGGAAGCAAGTCTTCTGCTGAAAATCAGGGTTCAATTTTCCCTACAAAAAGATGCACAGGATGGAGGCTGAAGAAGAAAGCATGGAGAAAGCTATTTCTTGCAAGGTACATAGCATTCACAAAGCACAAAAAGTCAGAAAATTAGAAAGTACATCTAGGCACAATGAGTTAGCCAGTTTGCCCAGATAAGAGACCGCATTAAGAAATGGGTAATAAGGGAAGGAGAGCGGGCGAGACTGTCAAAGCTCTTCAATGCACAGAGTTTATTTGGTGATATTTTGTGATACCTAAATAACTGTTCCTGTATGCAAATTCTTTTTTTTTATCCTTGGTAACTTCAAATATAACATTATCTTTGATATTTTCCTCAATTCCTTCAGACACAATGGAGATTAGGAAAAAGATTTAAAAAACCAAGGATAGGCAAAAAGGATGAGGTTAAAGACTATTTGGTACTACTAGTTCTTTCTGGTGTTAGATGGTTCAAAGAAACTGTAAATTGTATGGGGTATGAAATACAATATCTCAAATTGAGAAAGTGAGCTTTAATGTTACACACTCTATTGCTTCAGAGAAAGAAGTGAGAAATTTGATTTTTTGTAATTTAGTTTGGTAGTAAATACATGGTGGCCATAAAGTTTGTGTGCAAATTTAGATTGCAAATGAAGTTTACAGTCCCCTGTATATATATACATAACATTCCATAGCAAAGATGTCAGTGACCAAAATAATACCATCTATTTTTAATCAGTTCATTTTATTGACTCCTTATGATAATCAACTCTTAATTCAAATCCAACCTTTTGCTTTTGGACTGTGGTAGAAGAACTTTAGGTAAAAAAAGAGGGTGGTGGTAGAAAGGAAAGAATTGATAACATGCATGGTCTTCATTTCTGATGCTTTGGTCATGATAGATGTACAAGTTCAAGGTGTGCACCTCACTTTTGAGTAGCTGTCCCTATGAAGGATGAGAAGATGAGTTTAGCACCTTTCCCACCTTCGACTGCCTTTGTCTTTTAGAGGTTTATCAAAAGCAGTTTTTAAAACTGCAACAGCTGTGTCCTAATCTGTGCACGAGTGCTTTGCTATTATCCACCCGTCTAATTGTTAACTGGGATAGATTTGTGTCCTTCTACTCTAATCCAATGGAAAGGCACCCAGTTTGTGTGGGTAACTGTAACATTGTAAAACTGACTTCAATTTTAATTTTTGCTGATATTTATGTATTTAAAGGAAACATTATTTGCCAATATTGAACACAACCTTTAAGATAAACCTATTTTCATTGTACCCTGAACTTGTAATGCAAATGAGTAGAACCTGGTCTTAAAACCATTTTGTGACCCCTCTAAATAAAGGAAGAAAATGAGAAAATATTTCCTTATTAAATAGCCTCTATGATATTTGATTATCTGTGAGTCCAAATTCCACCTCCAGGCTTGTTCCTTCCCATAAGGGCTGAAAAGGTTGGTGTATGTACTGTGAGATGTTCTCAGGCCTTAACCTTGTGCAGAAGTATCTTGTTTATGTAAAAGTATCAAATGTGCAGTTTAAATGTAGATGCTCTTGTTATATTACTAGTTTGCTTTATTCTGTGAGAAGAGTGTGGAGTAGGAGACTACACTTACCAATGACTTTTTTGCTAGGGCAGAGGAAAGATGATCTGTTACTGGAGCTATTATTATGATGAAAATAAAGAAATCTTCCAGATTTGTAAACTGAGGAAGCAGACATTGGTAAAATAAAATGGATGTCAAAACAAGAGAGTTCTGATTGAATTTGAAAAATAGATCATGGAGCTAGAAAATCGGAGAGCAGATAGTTAAATGTATAAGCTCATAAAGCCTTGGTGATCGCGGGCGAGTAAATAAATGAAAGGACAGACTTTTCTGAGGTTGTCCTCGTCAGTGATCTCTCAGCCATATTTGATTCTTGGGTTAAGGATAGGAAAGACATATTTGAATAATGTTTTAATATCTGAGCTAAATGAAGTACATAAATGAAGCAAGTAGGTTATCTGGTGAAAGGGACAGGGAACAGGACTTGGTTCCAGGGCATGAGCTGCACAGTGTGTCCTAAAGGGACGGTGTTTCTCAGAATGTAATTTTAGGGTATTAATAAATGTGCATACACACACACTCACCATACAAACCTTCTGTGATTAAACAGTAATTTCCAAAATTTCTTTGAGGATGGAAAACTTTTTTGTAATGTAATATTTTATGTATGAACAACAGTCAACAAAAAAAAATCCTTGGACTTTAGACAAGTGCTTTCATTTCATACTGACAATAAAACTGTTGATGTAGAAATTCAATTTTGTTTATCCCAAAGCTTGACATATTGTAAGTAATCAATAACATTTGTTTACCCTCAGTTTGGCCAATAAATTAGCTAAACCCATATTAATTCACCTTTACAAGTGAAGCACAAAATATTATAAAAGCCCTTCCACATACAACCCTATATTCATGTGCTTAAGAGTCAGAGGCATTAAATGCAGATCTCTTTGACACCAACCAGAGATGTTCCAGGCACCACCATCTACATAGATTACGATGAACTTGGCACCCTGAGTCCCCTTAAGTTGCCTCACACTGTCTCCTAGCAAAAGCTGAGCACTTTCCATTCTTTGGGCGAGGGTGTCCTTGTCTCCCTGTCCTCTCACAAACTCCGGCCTTTAGCAGAAGTGGACAGGTCTAAGGGACTGTCTGTGGATGTTGTTTCTGGCTTGGGTACCCATGACAGTTTACTGTAGGAGGTGTGGTCATTTCTGGGACACCTCAGGGTTTTTGTTCAATTTGCATGATATCCCAGGAGCACAGAGATATAGTCAAATAGGGATGATACCTTTTGGTTTCTCCCTGCACAGTGACACTTAAACTTTAATATGTATCTGAATCATTTGGGGGCCCTGTAAAAATTAAGATTCTGATTTGAAAAAATATGATTTTGGGCCTAAGATGCTTCTAATCAACTCCTAGATGACGCCAATTTTGCTGATTTGCATGTACAGTTTGATTGACAAAGCCAGGGACGCCATTGACAATCCAGAGGCAGAACCATTTGTCACTAGATATTTAGAATCTTTGTGATATTTCATGCTATGATAAGTGAAATCAAACTTTCCTTCCTGATCTGCAGAGTCCATCAGTGGGTAAGACCTGCTTTCCTGAGGCTGCCACGAAACTCAGTTGTACAAAACTTGTGAGGTAACAAAGGCTGTTAATAAAGTTTTCACCAAATTGACCTTTGGAGCCTGGCTTTAAAATCATGTAAAATTCCTGTTTAGAAGTTGAGAGAAATCTTTGATACAGGTGACATATTAGAGGAATTAATTGGGTTAGTCACACTTGAAATTTAATTCACTTCAACAACATTTAATCACCTGTTATTCTGGACACAAAGAATTCAAAGATGACTGAGATAGCCCTGTTTTTATGGAGACACCTTTCTGGAAAAGATTTGAAAGAACAATCAATAGATAACTATAAAGCAGTTCAATTATAATAGAACAATAAGGCAATATACAAAGCACTATGGGTGAAGACAAAGAATGGGCAGTAGTTCCATACGGGGCAGTGGTGGAGGGCTCCCCAGAGGACGGGTGGTGGTGGAGGCAATTCTAGGCAACAATACAGGTGACAAATGTCCAAGTGTATTGGGAATATCGTTTGTCATGGCATGTATATAAACTTCCAGTTTGGGATTATGATAGTGGTCGGATGGGTAAAGATGATTTTGGAGAGGGAATATAGGGTTGTATGTGGAAGGGCTTTGTATATATTGCTAAGAAATATTGACTTTATCCAATTGCTAAGATAGAAGCATTAGAAGTCATTACTTATGCGTAGATACAATCAGGTGTGTAAGAAGGCGACCCTGGTGGAAGAGACAGGAAAGAGACTGGTAACATTGGCGTACAGGGCTGGGGAGAGACAGGAGGGAGAGAAACCCGTTTTTTCCCTTAGAAATGAAACTATCATAGTGAAGGCAATGAGGACTGAACTAAAACAAAGGGCATCAGTAGACGAGGGAGGAAGAAATAGATTCAGATTCAGAGAAAGTGGAAGAGTTCTGAATGAGGACAGAGTGCTAAAATGAGATATTCTCACCACTTGGTAGAAAAGACATCAGCCTTGGCTGGCAGTGACTGTAAAGTCCACTTGGTTAGATAGGTGGGACTCTCTGTGTTACAACACATTTTAAAAACACGTACAGGTCTTTTAAATTTAGGTTGCATTTCTTTTTTGTTTGTTTTGTTTTATGACCAAGAGCCCAAATGCAGATTCTCTTGTCCTTGCGGCCCTCCCCACATGGACACTGGCTGTATCCAGGGAAACCGGTTGGGTCACGGTGACATAAGCTGTTCAAGACACAGAGGAACACAGGCACTTCATCTGAGGACTCTCTTTAGGGCAGCATGACCTACGATCAACCTATGCAAATTCTTCGCGATCATTCTTCTGTGCTTGTGATATTTCCTGACCACTCAAGAGGCAGAATGATTCTTCACTCAGGCCCTCCAGCCAAACAAGCTTCTGTTTTCACCAGCCCCTTCCTTAACCTGTGGAGTCATCCATGGTGATCAATGATGCGACGTTTCTCTGTGGGCTCAGTTCTCTGAGAAAGAAGGCACACAGATGGAACCACAGAATGAGGGTTAGGTGAACTAAGCTTTATGATATCTCTTGGAGTCCTTAAACCACAAGTGCTGGGTGGTGTATTATCTATTTGATAGGATAATAAAACTTCATTAGACGTATCATTATTCTATTGTATCATTTACTAGATTTAATAAATGACCCCCCCCTTTCTAGAAAATGTCTTCATAAATCCCAAGGCTACAAAATTTATGTATAAAACCTGAAGTTGAATACATTAGGACAAAACCTAGGAAAAATAAAATGCTCATTTTGTTATTTTGGATAAAAATGTACAGTCAATTTATTCAACCCCAAAACATGATTTGACATTTTTTTCTATGTTTTTCACTGCGATAGTTTCTACAAGTTTCCCAAAACACACAAGGAAGAGCTGATGATCTGAGATAGTTAAATAAATAAATATCTATCCAAACGCTGCATGGAAGGTGAATGTCAGGAGGGTGTAAGCAGGTCCCGTAAGATCTAACCAGGGGTCCTCAAACTTTTTAAACAAGGGGCCAGTTCACTGTCCCTCAGACCATGGGAGAGCTGGGCTGCAGGCCTCCAGGACGAGTCGGCTGCTAAGCAGGACAGGCAGCGGCCGCAGAACACCCGGCAGGCTGGATAAATGTCCTAGGTGGGCCACGTGTGGCCGCCGGCCGCAGTTTGAGGATGCCTGACAGTGGCCTGCTGCAGAGAATCACGGCATGCATTGGAAGAAGCGGGCTCTGGAGAGAAGCAGGAGAACCAGTCTTCTGTCTCTTGTGCAATATTTTAGAAGTCCTGTCTATCTACTATGCATTTCCTCCATGGCTTTACGCTATTGTTTAAATCACTTTTCGTGAGCAGGTGTCTTGCATACCTTATCCCTTCTTCATTCACTCCGTTTCTCTTTCTACTTATTGTGACCTGCATTTCTGAATGAATTCCTGTAAACAAGGCCCCATTTTACAGGATTCACACATGTCCTTCCATCTGGAAGGAAGCTTCCACTCCCCTGTGCAGCTCTCCTTAGAGCCACCCGGTCAAAAGCTTCAGGACGGTAGGGATCACCTATGTGTATCACCAGTTTCCAGGCTTTTCATTCCGGGCTCTGCTTTTGATATACTCCTTATATTCTACAACACTCAGTGCATTAATGCCTTAAAATAAAATGTATATATCTGGTGTATCTCCCATTGGCCATACAGTTTCCTTATTCAACATTTCTGTAGGCATGGCTTTCTATTCCACTTGGGAGCACTTCAAGAGTGCACCTGAAACTTTCAGAACAGGTGTGGCATAGAGCACAAAGAGGAGCATTCATAGATATTTTTCAAAATATGATGCTGATCATGACAAGAAATTCCATTTCTTCGGGAATAAATATTATGGACCTTTACAAATGAGGAAACTGAGGTAAATATTTAAAAAATTCCTGGGCTTGCACAATGAAAAGCAGCAAAAACAGCAGAAATCACCCGCTACTTGTCCTGTAACCAGACCATCCATATATATTTATTACTCTGTTTCTAATTCATAAAAGCAGTATTTTCAAAACATCAGCATTGCGAGGTCTGGAGCTCCAATATTATCCTTATTTGCCATAACCTTAAGGATTCATCTTCTTCTGTGGAACACTTAGCCTAACATTCCTCCATTTCTCCATACAAAAAGCTTAAATGTTCTGTTTTAAACCGTGTTTTTCTTCACAAAGTAAAGAATATTCTAAGTAATTTTTTTTTATCAAGTTTCACAAACTCTATTAATAGAAACTTTTATTTGTCTTCCATTTACCCTGTTAACTGATACTTTAAAGCCTCTTCCTATTTCATAGTCATGAGTTTCTTGGATTCTCACTCTTGTGTTTCCAGTGCCAAAACTTCCAGAATAACTAAACTAATCTCTATGTAAATAGAAACATGCCCCACAGTGCTATGCAGCTGTTAGCATGATGAAAATACCAATCTTTTCACCTCGCTCTGCTTACACCCAGCTAAGGAGCATCTGTAGCTTAACCTCTTTTGCTTCCAAACAAAGAATTTTAACGATTTCATCCATATTCAGAAAGAATTTGTTTTATCTCTTTGCATTTCAGAGTTATATGAAGCAAGATCAGATATTAGGAAACCATTTTATGTAGTCCTCAAGGAACTCTTGCAAATTGGAGCATGCTTGCTTCTGTACAGTATGGTCACAGGTAACCATTGTTGATGACTTTGGATGCAAGGATGAGTGGGTACACTCCTAACCTAAATCTAGGAAGATACTCAGCCAGCACTGATTCCACTTGCTTCACTGAGTGAAGGAGAGATAAAGAAAAGGTCTGGACCATTGTAATGGGAATGAGGATTCTTCTCCCCGTTGAGAATTAGAATTGCAATTTGGTAATAGCCACCAAGGATATGAAATTCCAGAGTTATTTTATAATCCAACTGGTATAAATTATCAGAGGGACTATTTTTATAGAGATGAGAATATAGTTGACCCTTGAACACCATGGTACACTTATCAGTATATTTTTTTCTTTTTTAAAAATTTCAGATTAATACGAGGGTACAAACGAATAGGTTACAATGTTGGCATTTGTGCTGTCACTTAATGGGCACAATATAAGGACGTATGGCATGCCTCCTGGGTGAGGGGCACAACCACAACTGGGACCTCACCTAACAAATGCAGTGTATTTTTTTCAGCAAATATTTTGGAAAAAATTTTGGAGTTGAGCAACAATTTGTAAATACTTGCAGACAGACAAACCACATACCCTAGAAATATCAGGAAAAAAATTAAGAAGTTAGGCTTGTGAGAAAGTCACATAATATATATAGACAGTAGTATATTTTATCATTTACTACCATAAAATATGTACATATCTATTATAAAACATTAAAATTTACCAAAACTTATGCACACACTTATGTACCACAATGCACCATTTGCTGTTGAGAGAAATGTAAAAAAACATAGTGATAACAGAATTAAATCATAACATCATCATAAGACTAACTTTAGTGCATACTGCAGTACTCTAATCATTTCGTACCCCCTCCTGTTGCTATGGGTGAGCTCACGTGTTGGGAATATCTGCTTAAATGCCTTGTGACATTCATCATCCTCACAAGAGCAGTCTGAATCTCCAGAAAACTGAGTACCACCGTGAAAAGTCATCTCCTGTGGTTCTTGGATATTTTCATCAGCTTTAGTACAATCCTGTAATCCTGGAATAGCACCATGGGACCCATATGAAGTGCCACTAGTGATGCTGGAAGTGCTCCCAAGAAGAGGAGAAAAGTCATGACTCTTACAAGAAAAGCTGAATTGCTTGATGTGTACTGTAGGCTGAAGTCTGAAGCTGTGTGTGTTGCCATTTCAGACAGATGACTCATCAACAGCTGACATCAACTTACAGTATTGATGAAGCCATCAAGCCCTGTAAAGGTATTTTCCTTATGATTTTCCTAGTAAAATTTTCCATAGCTTACTTCATTGTGTGAGTGCCGTATAGAGTGCAAATAACATACAGCATGTGTTCATTTGGCTGTTTATATTATTGGTAAGGCTATTAGTAGGATGTGATATTAGAAAACCATTTTATGTAGTCAAGTGTTTTGGAAGTTAAAAGTTGTATGTGAACTTTTCATTCTGTTCAGGATGTCAGGAGCCCTGATTCCCAACTTGTTCAGGGGTCAACTGTGCAAATTAAAGGAAAATCCAGGGTACCCAGTAAAGTTTCAAAGTCCAGAGTGAGAGTACTATCTTTGGTAGAGTCTTTAATTTAAAAGTATATACATGACTTTACATAAAGTACCTGAATGTCATCTCAAATAAATTACCTCACAGTTAAAAAGTTTAGTACAAAAATATGACTCAGAGTTGGGAGTGGGAAGTGTGAGAGTAATAGTTTGAAGGCAAGAAGTGAGTCTGTTAAAGTATCTTATATAATGTTCAGAAAAAAAAAAGACGGTGAAAAAGTATTATCATTTTAGCTATTAATGCTAGGGCAATATGTCTGGACAATTTGGATCATTTTAGAATTGAAATTTACATAAATATTCTTAAGTAAAGTGCCATTCTGTATTATGATTGTTCAAGCAAGACCCCCCCACACACCTTTTTTCATTTTTAAAGGCTATCTCTGTTAATTACATATACCTTTGTTCTCAAGGCAGAAAATCCCAAAAGTTGATCTGTGAGTAAATTGGGCAAAAATGAAGGATCAAACTTAAAACTTATGTAGTTGGACCTTTGGCTTAATATTGAATTTCTTCTAATTCTTTTCACTAATAAAAATGTCTGCATACCCAACTTATGAAAATAAAAACCTAATGAAAAATTATCACAAAATGATAGATTATTTACACACACGCACACAAAGCCAGCCCTACATTTTAAAAGGTGACTTGTTTTGGAAGAGAAATTTTTGAAAAAAAGATTTAGATTTTATTTATTGGTGTTTTTATAAACTGTCCTTTCTCTCTAACTGTTTGTGTTAGGCAGAATGCTAAGATGGCCCCCGGGTTCCCCACCCCTGTTGTACACATCCCTCCTTGATCCTCAGCACTGTAAATGCTGTGGATTTTCCTCCTGTGGTTAGGTTACAGGACCCCAGGTCACCTTGAGATACTGAGGTATCTGGATGTGTCTAA
>CAUYQV010111191.1:0-21022 GCA_963574575.1 Galagoides demidoff
CCTGTGGTCCCAGCTACTTGGGAGGCGGAGGCAGGAGACTCGTTTGAGCCCAGGAGTTGGAGGTTGCTATGAGCTGTGATGCCATGGCACTCTACCCAGGGGGATAGCTTGAGGCTCCGTCTCAAAAAAAAAAAAAGAAAAAAAAAGAAAATATAAATTATCGTGGCATGTGTAATAGTTATTCCACATTCTTATTTCCGCAGAATGTAGGAGTACTCCTAGGCAGTACTAAAAATAACAGTACTATCTATTTCCTCAGATAGCATCTCATAGAAAGGTCATAAAGGCTGGCTCATCGTTAGTACTGTAAAGTCCAGATGGATGAATGTCTCTCTCTAGTTCCTGATTACTATTCTTCAACATCCTATGGATTAGATCAGGCTAGAGTAGAAGAAAGGACACACCAACTTCCTTATTTCATCAACTTTACACATATCTGTATATAAATCGTATCTCAATCTTAGAAATGTTAAGATGTACAATCATATGCTTTAAAAATTGATGAAATATGGTATAAAAAAAGTGATTCTCAACCAATATCTGTAACTGAACTCTATCACAGTTCCTAACATCTCTTAACTATGCCATATGGACAAGCTACAACTTTTCTGTTGCCTCACTTAACAACTATGAAAAAACCTGCAAATCAAGAGGGCTTGTTTTGGAGTGCCTGCCCGAAAGAGAAAGCTGAATCTGATAGTCACCTCCAACCTCTAAGAACCAGAGTTTTGCTTTTATGATCTCTTTTAACAGCAACTACATTAATTTGAAATCATCAGTGGAAGAGCGGTAAGAACAGGTAATTCACTTATCTGAAGATGTATTAGATACAAATATCAAATTTGTGCTCCTTGGCAAGTACTAGGGCATTTTTTTAAAGCTCTGGTGGACTTGAAACTGTAACAAATTTTAACAAACAGCTTAGAAAAGTAAGTTTGAAAAACATTAGTACCATCTGAAAGTTAAAAATAGATGAACTATATGGTAGCCTATCTAACATAATTTATGTATATAATTATTTGTAGCTTTACCTATTCAAAAAAAAAAAAAGAAAACACTCCAAAACAAAACAAGCCCTCTTGATTTGTAGGTTTTTTTTCAAATACAAATGGTACAGTCCTCGTATACACTCTTTCAGTGGCCCTACATTTTAGACATTCTCTACCCTTTACCAAGATTATTAGAAGCAATGGCAAGAACTTCCCCCGACCCAACACAGTAACTGACAGGGATGCTCCTCTCTCAATTCTGAGTGTCTCATTACATTTCCACTTTCAGTTTGTTTGTTTTGCAGTTTTTGGCTGGGACCGGGTTTGAACCCACCACCTCCAGTATATGGGGCTGGAGCCTTACTCCTTAAGCCACAGGTGCTGCCCATCCACTTTCAGTTTTTATAATTCATTTCTGACAAATGGCTCTCCCCTCTTTCACCCAGTAGGCAGCTCACATGTTACTTTGTAGGATAAATTTATGTCAAAAAACCCTTTATTGGGCAAAGCACAGCGGCTCATGCCTGTACTCTTAACACTTTGGGAAGCCAAGGCCAGGAATTCGAGAACAGCCTGAACAATACAGCAAGACCCTGTTCTACAAAAAACATAAAAATCAGGGAAGGAGAGGGAAGGTCATGGTGTATGGCACACCTCTTGGGGGTGGGACACAATAATAAGAGGGACTTCACCTAACAAATGCAATCAGTATAAACTAATTCTTTGTACTCTCAATGAATCCCAAATTAAAAAAAAAAAAAAAAACCCATAAAAATCAGCCAGCCATGGTGATGTAGCCCTGCAGTCCTAGCTACTTGGGAGACTGAGGCAAGAGAATTAGTTGAGCCCAGAATTGAGGTTGCTGTGAACTATGATGATGCCACTGAACTCTAGCCCATGCTGAGTGAGACCCTGTCTCAAAATAAAAACAAAGAAACACCCCCCAATTCGATTTTGAGAATGAAGAAATTAAAGATTAGTTTTAAAGTTGGTTTTTACTATGACATTATGATTGAAAATTATATGCCATTCAGGAAATTCTACTTTTCAGTTATCTTTTTGAACTAGCCTACCAATCATTGATCAGGCTAATTAGAGAGTGCAGGTCTCACAATTAGAATATCATTTTAAATAAACAGAGTCTGATTATTCTATAGAGTAAATTTGTTTTTTGCATTCTAGCCTAGGCAACAGAACTAGACCCTGTTTTAAAAAAAAAAAAGTTAAATAGATTCTAACTCCTTTTTGTGACCTAATCACCTATTTGTTTTTTTTTGAGACAGAGCCTCAAGCTCTCCCCCTGGGTAAAATGCGAGTCTCCTGCCTCAGCCTCCTGAGTAGCCGGGACCACAGGCACCCACCACAACGCCTGGCTATTTTTTAACTTACAGCCGACATTGTTGTTTTGGCGGGCCCCGGGCAGGATTCGAACTCACCAGCTCAGGTGTATGTGGCCTTAGCCACTTGAGCCACAGGCGCCGAGCCTAATCACTTATTTGTATATAAAATTTCTATAGACTATCCGCTAAATAATAAGCACCACTTTAAAAAAAAAATGACATTATTTAAACACTGACCAATAAAATGAAATTAGAAAGGTTATCTAGTTTATGTTTGCAAAATTCAACATCTTATATGATTCACCAGGCAACTGCATTAGTTTTCATAAAATAGCACAAATATAAGTATACACAACAAATTTCAGAAAGAAGTTTGAAAACAGATGAATTCTTTACCTCCTAAGTGCATTTAAAGAAAATGCCATCACATTTACATAAAGGAAATTCTTACTCACGCTTCATTAAGGGGTACAAAAATAAAATCCTTCTCAAAAATATCTACATGCCGGGTCCACGTTTTTACTCTCCCATGTCGCTTTTGTTGTATGCTGTAAAACAGAAATGAACTCTAAGGTTCTGCAGTATCTCCGGTGGTTTAGACTACATGCAGTGACTTGCAAATCATGAAGATTCATATTTAACAGCTAAAACAATTGTATAAAATGGTTTGACAAGTTGAGAAAAGAAAACAGAGCATCTCAGATGGGAATTAGAAGACCTGGAACTTCCCATCAACAAATCTGGAGGAAAGAGATATATTTAACTCGCAAAGAGTTCCAGTGCTTATCTTAGACCAGAGTTCTAGGGCTTATCTTAGACTAAACCTCTCTATTATATTTATTAGTGCAGAACTGGTACTACCAACTATTTTGAGAGGTTTATAACAGCATGACTTACAGTAACTGAGAAGAGACAGGAAAAATAAGCAATATCTGATGGTAGAGACTGGTCAGAAATCAATCATTTTGCATCACCCCTAAGATGTAAAATTAGGAACTGCTGAAGTTGTAGAAAATATTATTTCTATAATACAATTATATATAGAAAATATTATTTCTATAATACATTCTATATAATAAATATAATTTCTATATTATTTTTATATGGTAGGTATGAAAAAATGTACCAACTTTTAAGTGTATCTTTTGACCAATTATTACCAAGTATCAGAACTACATGCCATCACTTGAGAGGAATTATAAACAAAATCACTCAGGCATAACAGGTAGAACAGCATTTCTTTAATTTGTCTAAGAACCAACCAAAGACCTTATTAAAAGTACTGATTCATAGGTTCTTCTCATATATTATGGATGGAATATCTAGGGTAAAACAGAATTATGTGTATTTAGCAAGTAAGTCATTTTTTTTTTCTTTTTTGAGACAGAGTCTCAAGCTGTCGCCCTGGGTAGAGTGCTGTGGCCTCACAACTCACAGCAACCTCAAACTCTTGGGCTTCAGTGATTCTCTTGCCTCAGAATCCCAAGTAGCTGGGACCACAAGCATCTGCCACAATGCCCGGCTATTTTTTGCTGTTGCAGTTGTCATTGTTGCTTTAGCTGACCTGGGCTTGGTTCAAACCAGCCAGCCTTGGTGTGTGGCCAGCACCCTACCCACTGAGCTACAGGCGCCGCCCAGCAAGTAAGTCATTAAAAAAAACCCTATTACTCATATTCGGTAAAGACTTTTTTAGATATTTAACCTAGTATTCTGAAAGTATTAGAATATTATGAATTATATTAATTTTCCAAACTGGTAAAAGAACTCAATGACATTATCTCAATATAAATGATTTATTTTATATATACATATATATATAAATATAATTTGGGGTCATATATATGTACATATGGCCCCAAGTTAGTGCAGGATTAGTTTAAGGTAACTGAACATGAGCCTGTGATGGATGAAAATGAACCTGACTGATCTGGTGTGTTCCTTCCTGGCCACAGAATTAAAACAAAACAAAACAAAACTAAGTGAAATGCACAGTTTATGTTTTCTTTCAATTATGTGATTTAAATTTGAAAAAAGTTAAATTTGAGTGATAAATTACACCTGTTACATATTTTCAGAGTTTGACTTACGATAGATTAGTTGTTTCATGATTTCTCCTCTCTCTCTGATTAAGGCGTTTATAGAAAAAAGAACTAAATATATGAATTCGGTCAGCTTCTTCTTTCTTCAGTTTTTCAAGCACCAAATATCTATTTTACACAAAAATAATTCAAACAGAATGAATGTAACCATTCACTTCATATTAAAAAGTCAATCAATGATCAAATCTATTTCTCTACCACCAATAATCTCTATTCCTTAGAACTTAAAGATGTCATCAGCAAAGTTTACTTCATATTCTAGGCAATGAGAACCAACAGATTACCTTTCGGCAATGCAAAGTGATATAGTGATATAATTTTGAGAGTAAAACTGTAATTTGAAAGATTTAATGTTTATCTAATGTTCTAAGACTGGGGCACGTCTAAATCAAGAGTAAGAAGTAAGCAATGTCCACAAATATTTGTACACAAACTTTCATGGCAGCATTATTCATAACAGGCAAAAAGCATAAACAAAAATGCTCACTAGTTGATGAATAGAAAAATAAATTAGGCTCAGAGCCTGTGGCTCAAGTGGCTAAGGTGCCAGCCACATACGCCTAAGGTGGTGGGTTCAAATCCAGCCCAGGCCCGCCAAACAACAATGACCACTGCAACCAAAAAATAGCTGGGCGTTGTGGTCCCAGGTACTTGGGAGGCTGTGGCAGGAGACTTGCTTGAGCCTGGGAGTTGGCGGTTGCTGTGAGCTGTGATGCCATAGAACTCTACCCAGGCGGATAGCTTGAGGCTCTGTCTCAAAAAAAAAAAAAAAAAAAAGAAAAAGAAAATATGTTAGGCTTAGTGCCTGTGGCTCAAGTGGCTAAGGCACCAGCTACACACACCTAAGGTGGCAAGTTCAAATCCAGCCCAGGCCCACCAAAACAACAATGACGGCTGCAACCAAAAAATAGCTGGGCATTGTGGTGGGTGCCTGTAGTCCCAGCTACTTGGGAGGCTGAGCCCAGAAGTTGGAGGTTGCTGTGAGCTGTGATGCCATAGCACTCTACCCAGGGTGACAGCTTGAGGCTCTGTCTCAAAAAAAAAAAAAAGTTATATCCATAATGGAAAGTTATTTAGCAATAAAAAGAACCAAAGTGCTAATACTTATAACACAGAAGAACCCAGAAAACATTATGCTAAATGAAAGAAGCTATTCACAAAAGACCACATATTATATGATTCCATCTACACAAATTGTTCAGAATGTGCACTAGAGATAAAGAAGAGACTGGTGGTTGCCCAGGGCTGGGAGTGAGGTTGAAGAGAAATGGGGAGTGATTGCCAATAAGTACTGGGTTGTTTTTTGGGTTAATGAAAATGTTCTAATATTGATTGACTCAACTTCTGAATATACTAAAAACACATGAAACTGTACACTTTAAATGGGTGAACAGTATGGCATATGGACTATATCTCAATAAAGAGATTTGTATTCTCTATTTCATTTTAGACACTTCAGCTAATAAACCATGAAGACCTAGCCATATATGACTTTTTATCAAAATTGAAAATAAACACAAAGAACAAAGATAGTGGTAAGGTTGTAGCAGTGACTTTTTAGAGTGGTCTTACACTAGTGATAATTTTTCCTTGTCTTAGTTATTTTTTCTATAGATCTATATCAAAACTACCGTGTTTCCCTGAAAATAAGACCTACCCAAAAAATAATCCCTAGCAGGATTTCTTTTCTTTCTTTTTTTTTTTTTTTTTTTGAGACAAAGCCTCAAGCTATCCCCCTGGGTAGAGTGCCATGGCATCACAGCTCATAGCAACCTCCAACCCTCCAACTCCTGGGCTCAAGCGAGTCTCCTGCCTCCGCCTCCCCAGTAGCTGGGACCACAGGTGCCTGCCACTACGCCCAGCCATTTTTTTTTTTTTTTGGTTGCAGCCATCATTGTTGTTTGGTGGGCCTGGGCTGGGGATTCAAACCCGCCACCTTAGGTGTACATGGCTGGCGTCTTAGCCGATTGCCACAGGCGCCAAGCCCCCTAGCAGGATTTCTATGCATTTGTTAAATATAAGCCCTACCTGGATAAGACCTAGTGATGCAGAGCATATCTGCATAGCCACACCCTGCCTTTTGGGGAAGAGCAGTTAAGGAAGACTGCAATATCTTTTATCTGCCACAGCTCCTTTCTCTGAGACGTCTGCACTTGCGCAGGTGCATGTGTGGTAACCGCTGTAACAGGCATCCTATTGTGCACATGAGAACGGCCAGGGGAAAGGAGTCCATGCATCACTAGCGCCAGCTCCACCAACAAGGTCGGCTCCCCCTTTCAGGTTCCAGAAGAAGATGACTGAACTGTATTTGAATAAATGTAGGTTGTTGTATTATGCTTAATAAAAAATAAGACATCCCCTGAAAATAGGCCCTAGTGTGTCTTCTTGAGAAAAAACATACATAAGATAGTCTTATTTTTGGGGAAACACGGTAGTAACTACAGTCCTTTGTATCACAAAAAGAAGTTTCTTTCTCATAGGCACTATGCAAATTTAAGCTTATGACCATATACATTTTACCAAAGTTCTTACACAGAAACAGCAAATGCTTAAGAGATTTGTCCTCCCAGAGTGCACATTCTTGAGAACTGTTTCTTTTATTGTTAATGTTTGATAATTCCAAAGCTCAAGTTTTTTTTTTTTTTTTGAGACAGAACCTCAAGCTGTCCCGCTGGGTAGAGTGCTGTGGCATCACAGCTCATAGCAACCTCCAACTCCCAGGCTCAAGCGAGTCTCAGCCTCCCAAGTAGCTGGGACCACAGGCGTCCGCCACAATGCCTGGCTATTTTTTTTTGGTTGCAGCCATCATTGTTGTTTGGCGGCCCGGGCTGGATTTGAACCCACCACCTTAGGTGTAATGTGGCTCGTGCCTTAGCCACTTGAGCCACAGGCACCAAGCCCAAAGCTCAAGTTCTAATGAAAAGGACGTAACTTAAAAGAATACTTGCTTTCAGGCAACTCAGCATACCCTTACAAGAGATAACGTAAGATTTTTAAATCAATGCAAGACAGTCAAATCCACTGCTGAATTCTATAATAATATACGGTAATGTAGTGAACTAGCTGTAAGTCCAGCCATATGGATGAATCAAACTACATTGTAAAGCTGAATTGAATAAACAAAGGGATAATTCAAGTTAAAAAAAGGAAAAATATTTTTAAATTAAAAAAATTGACTCTCCTTCATAGTCTAAAGAAATTATGTCTTTTTTTTTTTTGAGACAGAGCCTCAAGCTGCCCCCCTGAGTAGAGTGCCATGGCATCACAGCTCATAGCAACCTCCAACTCCTGGGCTCAAGCGAGTCTCCTGCCTCTGCCTCCCAAGTAGCTGGGACCATAGGCGCCAGCCACAACGCCTGGCCATTTTTTGGTTGCAGCCATCATTGTTGTTTGGAGGGCCCGGGCTGGAGATTCAAACCCGCCACCTTAGGTGTACGTGGCTGGCGCCTTAGCCGATTGAGCCACAGGCGCCGAGCCAGATTTGTGTTTTTAAGAAGAGGTCTTGCCATGTTGCCTAGGCTGACTTTCAACCCGAGGGTTCCTTCTGCCTTTATTGCTTGAATAGCTGGGACCACAGGGACCTACCATTGTAGCCATCAGAATATGCGTTTTTAGGCCACCATGTTAGTATGTCACCCTCGGTAGAGTGCCATGGTGTCCCAGTTCACAGCAATCTCAAACTCTTGGGACTTAAGTGATTCTCCTGCCTCAGCCTCCTGAGTAGCTGGGACTACAGGCACCCGAACAATGCCTGGCTTTTTTTTTTTTGCAGTTGTCATTGTTGTTTAGCAGGCCTGGGCCAGGCTTCGGTGTATGTGGCTGGTGCCCTACTCACTGATCTACGGGTGGTGAGCCCATGTTAATAAATTTAAATAGTCAGTATTTGGAGTTGTTGACTCTCTTGATTGGTCCTCACACTCTTTGTTTTTTAATAAAAAATATTTTTACATTTCACTGTTGGTTTATACCAGCAGGGTTCTCTAATCAGTTGGAGAAAATTTCCGTTGATCCAAACACACTACTTATAAAAAAAATTTTTTTCCAGGTAAACTGAACAAACAGATTCTTCATCTTTTGTTTTTCTTTTGCAGTTATTTATTTTTCTCTGATTGGGAGAGCCTTTCTGGGGAACCTAAGCTGGAAAGGGCTTTCATGGATGGCAGCAACCGTAAAGACTTAGTGAAAACGAAACTGGGATTCCCTGGTGGGATAACACTGGATTTGATAGCCAAGCGTGTTTATTGGGTTGACTCTCGGTATGATTACATTGAAACTGTAACTTATGACGGAATTCAGAGGTAAGAATTATTGTTTATGGTTTTACAAGTTTTGGGGGGGAAGTGCATGAAACAGGTGGAAAGGACCAGAATTAAAACATCATTTTGTTCATTGACAGCATCGCTTGAAATGACTTTCGTACGGACATTTGCATGAAGTGATCTGATCCGAGTTTGAACTTTTCTTGTGTTCCATAATAACACTTTAAATATTACCTTGAGCCTTTGTTCTTTGATTTCTCCTCACCAACCCTTTCTTGGCCCCAAATTAAGTGCATTATTTTCATTCATTCGTGAGTCTATTTCTCTAGATGCCTCATGCTTTATTTCTCAAGATCACGTTACCTTTTAGTTTTCTCTCTACCCCAATAAAAAATGTTTTAATTATGTATTTGATGTTATTCACTGTGAATTAATTGGATTTTATTCTACTCTTAAATATTTCAAATTTCCAGGAGAAATTCTTTGTATTGTATTTTTACCTACTCTCTTTCAAAGATTCTTAAATAATAGCATTCGAATGTAGAATATGCCGTGGTTTTTCTTCATTTTCTTAGTCAAACTAGAGCTAACTATAAATTAACTCACTATTTTAGATCCTGTCCTTTTGCTTTGGGGGTAAGACACATGGTAAGAGGGACTTTACCTAAAAATGCAATCACTGTAACCTGGTTTCTTGTACCCTTAATGAATCCCCAACAATAATAAAAAAAAAAAGGTGTAAAACATGTCCTGCAAATTTTGACCAAGAGAAATTACTCTCTATTGATTCAGAAAATAAACTGGCTAATTTCATTTTTCCTAATGACTTGATTTTATTATTTTCTCAAGGAAAGCAATGGTAGAGTTTTGTTTTCTCTTGTATCTCTATTTTGTAAGGAAGGTACCAGTTTGTTGATGGATTATATATCCTTAGAGCAATCTCTGCTTGGTTAGTTGAAGTGATTGTATGAATACTACAATTTCCTACGAATGAAATGGGTTTTCGTGTGAATATCAATTACATTTATTAAAACATATCCTGGTCCTATATAAAACAATTGTGAAATTGCCTAATTTTTTCTTTTTCAGTGGTGTGTTTTAGCATTGTGTTAAGTAGTCTCAGTATTTTTATGCTAAGGTTAAAGTGAAGCATAAAGGGTAAAAATCAGTGGAGTTTCAGATTTGAGTGTCTTGCTGGCTGTGAAGAAACTTCAAAGAAATATTAAAGCTGAAGAGTTAAGCTGAAATCATAAAGTCATTGCCTCTTGCTTTGCCAGCAGGTGGCATTCAGGATTTGGGAATTTACTAACTGAAAAAGAAAACCATTCTCTAATCTTAATGCACCATGTCATGATCGAGCGTTTCAAAGTGTGCAGTGACTTGCCACCTTCGCTCTCTTTCTTTTCTCCCCTTCACTGTTTCCCTGCTTTAGTGTCTTAAAGCCTTTTCTCAGAACTCTGTTTATTTTTTAGTTTTCAGGGGCTGCTGAGATTTTTCTTCTATGTCTTTTTATTATGCCAAAAGAAAGAAAATAAGAGCTTTTCCTCCTAAACCATCCTCTACTTCACTTTTGCTGTGTGTCTAATTGAATCACTGTCCACAGAGATGCAGTGATGGCAGGTGTCAGTCATGGCAGGTGTCATTGCCCTCCTTAGTGCCTTTTACTTCCATTTCCTTCCCATTTAAGTAGGTCTGGGCACTCTGTGCCTCCACTGCAAGGATGATCAGGTGACAGTATCATTAAGTGGATACCTAACCGTGGAAGCACTGCTCTCTGCTCTTATCAGGAATAGATTTCAGTGTTCTCTGTGGGTTGAACTCTACCACTCACTGTCCTAATACCTAAATGGTCAGTGGAGCAGTGGAAAATGTTGAAGGCATGTCCATCAGATTTCCAAACCCTTCTCTCATCTATGGGATTCAAAACTCTATTTCACGTGTAAGGCTTTTATATGTAGGGCACTCTTAAAGGAATGAAGAATAAACGAGAAAACAGTATATTCCAGTTAGGTCTACAACAAGCTAAAGAATTGACTGGGTCTGGAATTTAAGTCTTGAGGGTATTTTTCAAGAGACAACAAAATCCGTCTATAAATGTAGCTGGAACTACACATGCATTTGTATATATGTTATATTTATAGCAAGAGATTTAGCTTTATTAGCATTTAATTGAACTAACTATACCTTTAATCATAATAAAGCAAAACAAAAAAATTGAATGATACATCCTTATCTTTTATAACAGGAAGACAGTCATACATGGAGGCTCCCTTATTCCTCATCCCTTTGGAATAAGTTTGTTTGAAAGTCATGTGTTCTATACCGATTGGACAAAGATGGCTGTGATGAAGGCCAACAAGTTCAGAGAGACCAACCCACGCATGTTGTATAAGACTTCCCTGAACCCCTATGGAGTGACAGTTTACCATGCCCTCAAACAGCCCTATGGTAAGCCTCAGAACAGTGGTAACCATGCTTGTTTCCAGACATGGTAGATAGCTTTTCTCAAAGTTATGGAAGTTAAAAATAAGGGATCTCATGAGATTTGGATGATCTTCTCAAATATATGAAGCGTTATCTAGAGTGTTAAACTCTCTGAAATAGGCTCCGCAGATCAGGAACATTCTAGAGAAATTGATTATTTCAGAGTTAAAATGCCAAAACTAGGGGGAATTTAGAGATTTACTTACCAGATATTCATTGGCACCTGCAATGTCCCACATCTTGTCTAGATAAACCAAACAAAAATACCTATACTCACTCTACTGGGATAAAAATCTTCTATTTCAAATTTCTAATATTTTAATAAAGGAAACTGAAGCCCAATAGAAGAAAATGAGATTTCCAAGTGCTAATTTAGGGAATTACAGCCATTTTTTCCTCTGGTACCTGTCCTTTGGTTCCTATTAGGTCTGTCATATGCCAGCTGGGTTTGGTGTCTCTCTAGCTGGTCACTTATTAAAGAAAATAAATGTTTTGAATTATCATATATGCTAAAATTTCCTTATTTTATAGTAAGTTTTATTTGTGTTTCCAGGTTAAAGATTGAGCTTTGACATATATAACTGCACATGGCTCTTTTCTGTATTTGCTTGTAGATCAAAGAAATATGATAAAGTAAATTACCTTGGTAGAAAGCTTAATATTGGTGAGCAATAATTGAAAGAAAGACAGAGTTACTTTAAAATGCTTATGCTTAGTGGTGGGTCTGTTTGGGATGGAGAAAGAGCGAAAGTAATTCAGTTAATTTAAGAAAAAATACCAAACCACTAGAATTGATAATCTCAAGTGAATATTCTATAGGGTCATCAGAGGAAAACATACTTATCTGAAAATATTTTGGAAATATCTGTTTGAAATAGTTCTTTTTTTAAAAGCAGAATTTCTGTTTGTTGCCAGGGGTAGAGTGCAGAGGCATCATCATAGCTCACTACGACCTCAACCTCTTGGGCTCAGATGATTTGCCTGTCTCAGCCTCCTGAGTTGTTGGGCCTACAGGCACACACCACCATACCCAGCTAATTTTTTTAACTTTTTGTAAAGATGGAGTGGGCTAGGCATGCCTTGCTATGTTGTCCAGGCTGGTCTCAAACTTCTGGCCTCAAGTGATCCTTGCACCTTGGCCTCCCAAAGTGCTTGGATTATAGGCATGAGCTATTGTACCCAGCTTGTTTGAAATAGTTTTTAGGTATAATTCATGAGCTACTAAATTCACACCTGCTCTTACTCAGATCATCCAAATGACCATGACCATGTCTGATTTTTGGCTTAGAATGATATGTACATGGTATTTGTCTGTTGTTTTCCCTGATCAATCCACCTGAGAATGTAAAGAGGATATTTTAAAGAATATGTGAAAGGGGGATGGTGCCTGTGGGTCGAAGTAGTAAGGTGCCAGCCCCATATACTAGAAGTGGCGGGTTCAAACCCAGCCCTAGTCACAAACTGCAAAAAAAAAAAAAAAAAAAAAAATGAAAGGCCAAGAAAACAATTTCAAAAGCAGATACTACAGATTTGGATTCGAATCCTACTTAAGCCATTAGGTGCTGAATGGATTTTCTCTTCTGTAAAGTTGAGAGAATACTTCTTAGAGCTATTGGTTGTTAAGTTGGCTTATTTATAAAGTAAATATTAGTGATTAATAAATAGTTACTTACTATGTCCAACTATTGTTAAATAGCTCTAAAGGTATTTTTTGGTGGTGGAGGGGAACTATTTCTAGTCATGGATAGCAGACCTACTTTGATGTAATTATTAGGGAGAAAGAACTGCACAGTTATCTAGAAGTAGGAGTCCTGTTTTTTGTTGTAGTGTGAGAGTGGATGGGAGATTAATGGTGAAATTGGGAGGACTGGTGCAGCCAGATGTGGAGTGGATGTACAAAGTAGAAAGCCGTAGTGATGCCTCCAATGAGTTGCAAATCCATTCCTCTATTTCTTATTTTCAAATTTATTTCTTAAAACAATTTTATTCAATAAATGGTGTTGGGAAAATTGGATAGTGACACTCAGAGAAATGAAACGTTTTCCATACCTCTGACTAAAAAAATTAATTCATGATGGATAACAGACTTAAACCAAAGGCAGGAAACTGTATAAGAATTCTAGAAGGAAATGTTGGAAAAACTCTTATAAATTTTGCTAGGCAAAGAATTTATGCAGAAGACCCCAAAAGGAATCATAGCACAAGCAAAAATCAATGAATTGTACTTGATTAAACTAAAAGGCTTATGCATAGATAAGGAAATAATCTACAGAGGAAATAGACAACCTACAGAATGGGAGAAAATATTTGCATGCTATATATCCAATAATGGGCTGATAATGAGAATCTACATAAAACAAGCAAATTAGGAAGAAAAAAATCAAACAACTTCATTAAAAAGTGAACAAAAGACAGAAACAAAAGCTTTTCTTCTTTTTCTCTATTTTTTTTTTTTTTGAGATAGAGTTTTATTACGTCACCCTCTGTAGAGTGCATGGCATCACAGCTCACAGCAACCTCCAGCTCCTGGGCTCAAGCGATTCTTCTGCCTCCACCACATTGTGTTCTTCAAGATATCACATGTACCTCATAAATATATACAATTGTGTATAATAAAAATTAGCAAAAAGAATTACCATTAATAAAACATAAATATATATTAAATTTAATAAATTTATAAATTTAATAAAAAAAATATTTTTTGAGATAGGGTCTCACTTGGTCACCCAGGCTGGAGTACTGTAGCCTGAAACTCCTGGGCAATCTTTCTTCCTCAGGTGGGACTGTAGGCATGTACTGTCACACCTAGATATAATTTTCCTTATTTTTTGTAGAGAAGGGGACTTGCTATGTTGCCCAGGCTGGGGAAACTCCTGCCTCAAGCAATTCTCCCACCATGGCCTCTCAAAGTTCCAAAATTACAGTTGTGAGCCACCACATTCGGCCCTATTTATTTCATTTGCAGGGTTCAAAGTGGCTTTACGTATATTGCATAATTATAGATTTCTAATTGCAATTTAACCCTGTGCATTTTTTCCTCCAGCTAGCAATCCGTGTGAACAGGACAATGGGGGCTGTGAACAGATCTGTGTCCTCAGTCACAGAACAGATAATGATGGTTTGGGTTTCCGTTGCAAATGCACGTTTGGCTTCCAACTGGATACGGATGGGCTCCACTGTGCTGGTAAGAAATGTGTGGACTTCCTTGGTGGGCAGCACTGGTGTGTGTGTTCCTTCCTTTACCCAGACAAACTACTGTTCTTGGACTGGGGCAGCTTCCTATCTGATGTCTTCTCTAGCCCATGGGGTGTCTTCCTGTATATTCAGAGCTAGCTGTCTTTGTAGATGAAAACTTCTGTCCTTTGGGAATTTCCTTTAATTACACACATCTAGTGTAGAAAACACATCTAGTGTTTTCTTGACTCCCTTCTCTCTTTGTTTCCCGAAACCATTTCTCCTATTGACTATGGTCTTGAAATTTCATGATTGAATTTTGAGCTCTTTTCTGTACTGTGCATACCTTTTCCACTTTCTGTGATAGCCTTCACTCTAATGGGAAGTACTGTGCTTCTCTTCGCTTTTGATTTCTCCTAGACCACCACTGATGCCCCTTTGAGCCAGGTAATCACATCTTAATCCTAACTGTTTTTGTGATGTATTCTTAAGTAAAGTCCTAAGCATTTGGGTGACCCAATTCTTCATGTAGCTTTTCACCTTTCAGTTCAAACTTCTCTGTGTGCTCCTTGTTTCATTCTCATATTGAAATTTCCTTTCTTTGATCTCAGCTGATGATGAAATGCACTCTTCCAATATTTATTTCTTTTCTGTCCTTTCTTTCTTCCCTTTTCCTTTTCTCTTTTCTTTCCTTTCCCCTTTCCTTTCCTTTCCTGGCAGACTCTCGCTCTGTTGCCAGGCTAGAGTGCCATGGGCTCAGCCTACCTCACAGCAACCTCAAACTCCAGGGTTCCAGGGATCCTTCTGCCTTAGTCTCTTGAGCAGCTGAGACTTAAAGCTGCCCCATACAATGCATGGCTAATTTTTTTTAAAAACATTTTTAGTAGAGACGGGGGTGGGGGTTGGTCTTGCTCTTGCTCAGGCTGGTCTCTAACTCCTGCACTCACGGGATCCTCTCACCTTGGCTTCCCAGAGTGCTGGAGTTACACTAGCCTTTTCCCCCTTAATTTTCTCTCTACAACCCTTAATTTTATGGTTTTGACAAATTTTTGTTCCCCAGATGTTACTGTTTCTGGCTTATTAGTATTCTGAAGTACTCTAAGTCAGGTAGATTTTTTTACTTCGTTAGGTAACCCTAGACTCAGAAAAATCACCTTCATTCATAAAAGCCCATGTAGTTATAACTATTACATCAAGGGCACCTAGTCTAATAAGTTTGCTTTTAAGTTCCTTTGTGCAATTTTGACCTTTGTCTTGGGCATCCCTCCTTCATCTTTTTGATTTTCTGACGCGCTGGCACATTCTCCTTTCTCGATTTTAAGCATCACTCCTTACCTGCTTTCTTCATTTCTCCCCTCCCTTCCCTCCTTCATACCTTTCTTTCTTTCTATTTCCAGTGGCTTTTAGTTCTTCTTCTTGGTCTTTATGCCTCAAAAACTGAAACAGGATTCTCAATATAGATCTTTATACAATAGTTAATCTAATTGACAATGTCAGATTGAAATGGTGTTGATGAAAAAGAAAAAAAAATGAAATTAAACACATGGGCACCTTTTTTTATATAATAAATGTTAAGGATAAATTTCCCAGGAAGAAGTAAGATATTTGTAATATTTGTATGACCTTTGTTGTTACTTATCATTTTCTTCCCTTCCATGATTTCAAACTATGTTTTCCACGCATACATTTTCTATGCTTACTTCAGAATTATTATTTCACAATTGTAAAGTAAATAATTGATTTCTCTGGACTGGGAGCGGGAGGGCAAGAACCATGCAGTGGCTGACTGTGCTGTGTCCCTCTTCCTACAGCTGTTCAGAACTTCCTGTTGTTTTCATCCCAGAGGACTGTTCGTGGGATCCCGTTCACCTTGTCCACTCAGGAAGATGTCATGGTTCCAGTGGCAGGGAGTTCTTCTTTCTTTGTTGGGATTGATTTTGATGCCCGGAATAGTACTGTCTTTTTTTCAGATATTTCAGAACACTTGATTTTTGAACAAAAGATTGATGGCACAGGTGAGAGTAATACTACTAATGATTTCCTCAGTAAAACTTTATATCCACTTCTTCAGTAGTCTTTATTAAGCTTCCTAAAAACTTTAGATTGGCAAAAGAAATATGTTGCTTTTATTATGAATTAAGTTAAAACAAACACCTTTTATTTATCTTACTAAACAAGCTATCAAGGAAGATATATTTGAACAATGACAAATATTAATGTAAAAGGAATGTCAAGTTACATGAAAGGCATGCATAGATTAATTGAATAGAAGCTGTTCACACTCCAGCAGCCAAAATGATCCAAGAAGATCCCTCTCTTTAGGGATGCTAGACTACCTACATGCCAGCCACAGGGCTTGAAACAATAATAAAATTGGCAGGCACTATAACATAGCAGCTAAGAGGGCCAGATTGGGAGTTAGACTGCCTGGCTTTGAATCTTGACTTCCCACATTTCCTAGGTGTTTGTGGCCTTGGGCAGGTTACTCTTTGTACCTCAATTTCTTCATCTGTAAAATAGGAATAATAATCCAGGTAATAGATAGCTCATAAGGTTGTTGAGGGGATTTTAAGCTACTACGTGTAAAGCACCTAGAATAATGGCTGGAAAATAGTAACTATTTAGTAAAGGTTAGCTATCATTATATAACTGCTATCAATAAAAACCTCTATTACCCTCCCGTTTCTCCCTCCCCTAACACCGACTTGCTGTCTGGAGCTAATTGCTTACCACTTTTTAGTTATTTCTTCTATCGTTTGTTTCCATGCTTCTAAATGCTTTTTTTTTTCTCTAAATGCTTTGTTTACACTAGTTCTTGAGGTATCATTAGACATTTATGTTCGTGTTATGGATGAGCATTTTGCTCTCTTACATTCCTTCCTCTCTTCTAACACCCTTTTCTTACCTTCATTCTCCCTAAAGATTTGAAGTATTTTTATTGAGTATAAATACTAAGTTTTTATAAAAATATAAATATTGATCGCTGCTTAGTCAAGTAGTATTCTTTATGACACTTCTTGACAATTTTTGATTTTTTTCTGTAGTTAACAATGGCCCCATATTCATTTGGTTGCTTTCCTATATGAAGGTTAGGTATTTTCCCGCATGCTCCGACAAATCTATCCCCTTTTGGAGACTTCTGCCCCCTGTTCCACTTGGGACTGGTGTCTCTCTGCACTTGTGCATTGCTCTTACTCTCAGACTTTCTTTCTAGATTTATTTTTTCACTTGCTGAAACACATACAGGGTGGCCATGGTTCGTGGGCATGTTATGGCCACCTGTATAATAGCTTCCTAAGAAGCATAAGTAGGGTGGTATATATTTTGAATCTTTGAGAGTCTGAAAATGTTTTGTTTTGCTCTCCATCTTGACTGTGAGGCTGAGTGTAAAGTTTTAGGTTGCAGGTAAATTTGAAGATGTTGCTCCATTGACTTCTAGTCTGCAATGTTGAGAGTTCAATGCCATTCTGAGTACCATTGCTATGTGTATGACTTTTTTTGGTTTCTTCTATTATTGCTGTTTTGTTTTCATTCTAATATAGATGGTTTTAGGATCTTTTGTTATCTCTTTAATCTTGAGATTTATGTTTTATTCTGGGAAATGTTTGTGCCTCCATTTTTTTCTGTTCTCTGTTTCTGTAATTCTTAATAGTAAGATGTTAGATTAATCACTTGATTTTTCCTTATCTTTTCTAGTTTTTTCAAATTCATGACAACTCATAGTATCTTCTAGCTTTAATCTTTACCTTTTTGACCTTGGTAGAGTGCCGTGGTGTCATAGTTCACAGCAACCTCAAACTCTTGGGCTCAAATAATCCTCTTGCCCCAGTTTTTCATTTTTAGTAGAGATGGGGTCTCACTCTTGCTCAGGCTGGTCTCAAACTCCTGAGCTTAAGTGATCCACCTGCCGTGGCCTTCCAGAGTGCTAGGATTACAGGTGTGAGCCACTGTGCCTGGCTAATCTTTACCATTTTTTCTATTTTCTGTGAGATTATTTTGCATTTTAATTTTCAGTCTTTCTGTTCAGTTTTTAATTTAATCAAGATTATTTTCAATTTTGAAGAGCTTTTTGTTCTCCGTTCCTTTTTTCATAAAACTGTATTTGTTTCATAAAGTCAATTATTTTTCTTACTATGCATTTCTCTGAAGATATTGGTAACATTTGAACAAATCTTTCTCTGCCTTTTTTTCCAAAATTCTTTTTCCTTTTGGTTTATTTATTTATTTATTTTTTGAGACAGAGTCTCAGTTTGTTGTCCTTGGTAGAGTGCCGTAGTGTCACAGTTCACAGCAACCTCAAACTCTTGGGCTCAAGTGATTCTCTTGCCTCAGCCTCCCAAGTAGCTGGGACTATTAGCACATGCCACACAACGCCTGGCTATTTTTTGTTGCAGTTGTCATTGTTGTTTAGCTGGCCTGGGCTGGGCTTGAAACCGCCAAGTTTGGTGCATGTGGCTGGTGCCATAAGCACTGTGGTATGGGCACCGAGTCCCTTTTGGTTTATTCTTAACTTTCTTTTTTGTGATGAAAGCTTTCCTCAAGTGTTTGTGACCCTTGTTTGGTATTACACATGAGGCTATAAACACCTGACCAGAAGGTTCGTGCATCTGGGTGACCTCCTCAGTCGGTGTGGTTCAGGCGGTAGGCAGGTCTGCTGTTGGAGAGCTGCCCAGTATCAATATTACTGAGTCATTTCTGGAGACGATCAATTTCTCCTCAGTAGATGCCTCTATCTTCTTGGGAGCGGGGGAAAGATGCAGGGAGCTGGCTGGCTGTGTTCTGAGAGCCAGGCAGAGCACAGGGCGCTGAGGGCTCTGTTGTGGTCCCTGTGTTTAGTTCATCTCAGATATCTGTTGTGCACTGTGCCCTGAAGCCACAGTTTTTCTGCTTCAGTTCTCCAGAGAAGATAATCTCTGTCCCTTGGAGGAGATAGATAGAGGGGGTGGCATAGGATCTGAGAAGGACCCGGTTTTTTTTTTGAGACAGAGTCTCACTATGTTGTCCTTGGTAGAGTGTGTGGTGTCTCAGCTCTCAGCAACCTCAAACTGGGCCTAAGCATTTCTCCTGCCTCAGTCTCTGAACCAGCCGGGATTACAGGTGCCTGCCACAACACCTGGCTAAATTTTTCTTTTTGTTGTTGTTGTTTAGCTGGCCTGGGCTTTTCCAACCCACTAGTCTCAGTGCACAGGGCTGGTGCTGTAACCACTGTGCTACTGGGGCTGAGCCAGGACCTGGGTTTTTGATTGCTCTTTACCCTGACTTTTCTTTCTTTTTTTGTTAATCAGGCCCAAGTGAGGTTCAAACTTGCTGCCCCTGGTGTATGAGGCCAGCACACTAACCAGTGAGCAATGGCAGCTACCTTCCTTGTCCTGACTTTTAACTCAGCCCCTCAGTTCCTCCCCCTGCCTGGGGCTTGTAGCACCTTCACCTGGGGAGAGCCGGGTGCCCCAGAGTGTGAATGTGCGGAGGCTGCTGTGTGTGTAGGGTGTGAATCCCCTACTAAGGGGGGGATTCTTACTTTATAGCTTTGTTCTGCTTTAGAGAGTTCCCACTCCTTAATCCCCTACTAAGGGGGGGATGCTTAGTGAATCCCCTACTAAGGGGGGGATGCTTACTTTATAGCTTTGTTCTGCTTTAGAGAGTTCCCACTCCTTAATCCCCTACTCCTTTGTGGAGATTGCATATCTGCTGTCCTTTTTCTGTCATGTAAGTAGAGCTTGGAAGAAAGAGGGGATAAACATGTGTGGTTGGTTTGTCTGCTATTTTGAACCAGAGTTTGTCTTTTTTGAGGAGTAGAATCAGGTCCCCTGAGCTTGGAGAAGACCAGTCAAGCTTAGCTGTCAGCAGAAGGCAGCCTTGGGTTTCTTAGCTGCTCGCAGGCCGAGTCTCCTGTAGGCACCTGCATGGGTCCGCTGCCTTCTGCTTTGGGGATCTCAGTTCTCATCATCATCTTGAACAATTTCAAGTCCACATGCCGAGCAAGTTACCTTGTGAAATATTCTTCAAGTTAGTGATTAAACTCTCCGTACTTTGGTGAGGGAGGCATTCTGTTGCTCTGTTTCTCAAGAGAGTATACAGTATATGCTGAAAATGAATTGTCAGAAATCAAAGACAAGATTACCTGCAGAAAGCCTTTAGGGGAACACCCTCCATCAGTGATCCTTTCTCTTCTCCAACTTCCCTTCCACTGACTCTTCTCTGTTGTCAGGTATGCTCCAGTCTCTTCTATTCTAAAAGAGGGATGCAACCTACTCTCCGCTCACATTGCCCTCTAGCGACAGCCCCTCCTTCATTTGGTGGCCAAGCTTCTGGAAAGACTGATCTGCACTTTCCTGTCCCCCTCACATGCTGACTCCGCACCTCTTTGCAGTCTGCCCACAGCCTCACTGAAACTGCCCCCATCCCACTCCCCTCTGGTCTCTTTGTTGCTAAGCTAAATAATTTTTCAGTCTTTGTCTTTGGCACTTTGGTCCCCTTCTCAAAAATACTTTCTTCCATGACAACACCTTTCTGGATTTTCTTTTTTTTTTTTTTTAATTGAATGGTAACTATGTACATTAATGCACTTCTGGGATACAGTGTGGGGTTTTCACACACAATCTGAAACACTTCCATCAAACTGGTTAACATAGCCTTCATGTCATTTTCTTAGTTATTGTTTTAAAACGTTCACATTC
>CAUYQV010111192.1:0-15284 GCA_963574575.1 Galagoides demidoff
AATCATTAAAGAGCATGGGACTGCACACTCAAGTGAGACAGGTGCTATAGACAGATGCTGTTTCTTTCTTTTTTTGTTTTTTTTGAGACAGAATCTCAAGCTGTCGCCCTGGGTAGAGTGCCATGGCATCACAGCTCACAGCAACCTCAAATTCTTGGGCTTAAGCAATTCTTTTGCCTCAGCTTCCCAAGTAGCTGGGACTATTGGCACCCACTAAAATACCTGCCTATTTTTTGGTTGTAGTTGTTTCTGTTTGGCAGGCCCAGGCTGGACTCAAACCCACCAGCTCCAGTGTATGTGGTGGGAGCCCTAGCCGCTTAAGCTACAGGTGCAGAGCCCATCTGTTTTCCTTAGAAAAGGTTTTGTTCATTTCTCTTGCCTATTGATAGAAGGGATTGTTGGCTTTTTTTTTTTCATGTTGATTAATTTGAGTTCTCTGTAGTTTCTAGTTATCAAGCTTTGGTCTGATTGAAAATATGCAAATATCCTTTCCCATTGTCTAGGTTGTCTATTTGCTTTGGTTGTTTTTTAAAAAATTGTATATGTTTTTGGTATACCAGTGCAGTTTTGCAGCATTGATATATTGATTTGGTGAAATAAGAGTCTTCAATGCTTCCACTGCAGCAATGCAAATCGCACCAACCCAGCAACCTCCTGCTTCCCCTCAACTCTGCCAAGTTTCCACTGTCCATCATTCCACATTTTGCTTCCCTGTGCAGACCTCATTTAGCTCACACTTATAAGATCATGTGGTATTTGTCTTTCTCCATGAGTTGTTTCATTTAAGATAAATGTCCCCAGTTTCATCCATGTGTCTACAAAAGAATGGTTTCATTTATTTTTATGGCTGAAAATATTCCTTTGTGTATGTATACCATATTTTCTTCATGTAATCATCTGTTGATGGACATATAGTTTGAGTACACATCTTCGTTATTGTGAACAATGCTGTGATAAACATACGAGTGCAAATATACATATAGTGACTTCTTTTCTTTGGATAGATATCTAGTAATGGGATTGCTGGATCTTATGGTAGTTCTATTTTTAGTTCTTTTTTTTTTTTTATTTTTCAGGTTAATTGAGGGTACCATGAATTAGGTTACACTGTTTGCATTTGTTAGGACATACATACAATTGTGTCCCACCCACAAGAGGTGTGCCATACACCCTAACGTTGTGCCTCTTAAGTGGAAGCACACCCATCCCTCGTCCCTTCTCCTTGCTCCCTGCTCCCTCTTTCCCCCATCCCCCACCTTGAATTAACTTGAGTTTTTCTCTTATGTGGATATGTATTACATCATCTACTGGCTTCATATTGGAATTGAGTACATTGGATTCTTGCTTCTCCATTCTTGTGATGCTTTACTAAGAAGAATGTGTTCCAACTCTATCCAGGTTAATATAAAAAATGTAAAGTCTCCATATTTTTTAATGGTTGAATAGTATTCCATGGTATACATATACCACAGCTTATTAATCCCATTCCTGGGTTGAGGGGAATTTAGGTTGTTTCCACATCTTGGCGATTGTAAATTGAGCTGTGATAAACAGTCTAGTACAGATGTCCTTATGGTAAAATGATTTTTTTTTTCTTTTCAGTAGGTAACCTAGTAATGGGATTATAGGATCAAATGGGAAGTTCTATTTTTAGTTCTTTAAGAAAACACCATACTCCTTTCAACAAGTCTTGTATTAATTTATATTTCCATGAACAGAGTGTAAGAGTTTTCTTTTCTCTCAATCTTTATTTTCTGTTATTTTTTCTTTTATGACAGCCAAACTGATTGGTATAAGATAATATCTCATTGCGGTTTTAACTTGCATTTCTCTGATTAGTGATGTTGAACCTTTTTTATATTCTTTTTTGCCATTTATCTTCTTTTAAAAAAATGTCTATTCATATTCTTAGCCCACTTTTTAATGGGGTTGCTTTTTTTTCTTTGTTTAGATGTTTGAATTCCTTGTTGTATATTCTGGAAATTAGCCCCTCGTCAGACATGTATTTGGGAAAGATTTTCTCCCCTTCTACAGTTTGTTCATTCTGCTGATTATGTCTTTTGCTGTGCAGAAGCCTTTTAGTTTAATTAAGTCCAATTTGTCTCTTTTTCATTTTGTTTCCTCTGTTTTTGAGGTCTTAGTGAAGAATTTATTTATTTTATTAATCAATACCCAGAGGTTTTGGTTGGGTATTCTTCTAGTATCTTTATAGTTTCAGGTCTAACATTCAAGTCTTTAATCCATGTTGAATTGGTTTATTGGTTTTTTTACATTGTGAAAGATAGGGGTCCTGTCCTGCTTCATTCTAGTGTATGTGGCAATTCCGTTTTCCCAGCACCATTTATTGAAAACAGCATTCTTCTCCCAGTGTATATTCTTGCTGTCTTTGTCAAAGATCAGCTGGCTGTTAAGTATGTGGTTTTATTTCTGGGTTTTTTATTGTTTCTTTGATCTATGAGTATACCAGTACCATGCTGTTTGGGTTATTATAGCCTTGTAGTATAATTTAAATTCAGGCAATGTGATGCCTATATGTTTATATTTTTGATTTTTGCTCAAGATTGTTCTGGCTACTTGGTCTGATTTTGGGCTCTTTTCCATATATACTTTAGAATTTTTAATTTTGTATTTTAAAATTTTTTATTCTAATTCCACAAAAATTGTTTTTGGTAGTTTGGTAGGAGTTCCATTAAACATGTAGATTGCTTTGGGCATTATGATCACTTTAATGGTATTAATTCCTCTGATCCATAGCCATAGGTTTTTTTTCTATTTGTGTCATCAACAACATCTTTCATCAGTGTTTTGTAGTTTTCCTTCTAGAGATATTTCACCTCCTTGGTTAAATATATTCCCAGGAGTTTCTTTACATGTGTTATAAATGAGATTACCTTTTTGATTTTGTTCTTGGATAAACCATTATTGGCACAGGGAAAGACTACTGATTACTAGACATTGATTTTTATTCTGAAACTTTACTAAATTCATTTATCAAATATAGGAGTATTTTGCTAGAATTTTTAAGGCTTTCTAGAGGATATTTTTGTCTCTCCTCTTGACTGTGGGCTTTCCTATATACTCCTCTGGGAGGAAGGTCTGTTTCTTGCAGCTCTTTCATCTGTGACCTGCGTTTATTATACTGGAACTCTTTTTGTGTTAAGTTGTTGACAGTGGGGAATGTTCTACAATTTTCCAATTGAATCTCTCTAAGTCTTTGCTAGCAAAGTTTTTCTTTCATCTTTTTATTGATCTTAAGTTGCATCTGTAGAATACAATGAAAAATGATTTGGATATTGCTGACTCATACTAACTGAACTGCCACTGCTCCCCCCACAAAAGTAAATCATTATAATGAGAAAATTGTTTCCACCAATTTCTGCCTCCAAAGTATTGACTAGAAATCAGTTTTCAAAGAAACAAGATAATTAATTTGATAATTTTTACATTTTAAAAGAAGAAATGTTCCTTTACTTTCCAATACATATTGTAGGATTACTTTTTAAAATTTACTTCTCTTTTTCCTATCCCATGATCTTCTTCCTTCCCCCAAATCCTGATAATTTACTTATCTGACACACATCTTCCCTACTTTATTTTTTATTCTCTATGTCCATAAAATCACCTAATACTACTTGCATATTTATACATACTCTGAAACACATGAAGCTTACAGTTTTTAATAATATCAATGAATAATGATAGCCAATTCATAGTTAGTGAACTAGAAAATTGAAACACAAATTTTCCATGAAGAAGTAATAAATGAGAACAGAGAATTAATTCAAAGGGTAATATTAAGAGTTTTTTTACATTTAAAATATTCTAAAAGTATTGAATTTATAGCGTTTTATTTGTAGAATCTTAAGACTGGAAAAAAAAATTGCATCTAATTTTTATTATTTTTCTATTTTAAACCTTCAGGTAGGACTCAACCGTTCAACCATTTAAGGATCTGGTTTATCCTTTCTATAATCAAATATTCCATTTTTAAAATTGGAAGTGAGGAATGGTCCAGTCTGGCTTTAACCCAGTAAATACAGAAACAAGTATTCAATCCTGACTGAAATTACAGTCTTAACTCCTATTTCTCAAGCACTTTTAAAAGAGATCCAAACTTTTAATTTACTGGAGTACTTACTCATATACTTCTGTTATATTTCAAATTTGCTCCCAGTTCTTTCCCCTAAAATTTCAAGATAATTCTTTTCTTACCTGTAATCATCCTAGTCATTCCTTCCACAGATCAGCAAGTGACAAAGGTGAGGGAATTGCTTTTCACTGGCATATGTAATTCTCATTGTACTAACATTATTGTTGTTTTATTGAATTATAATAATTGGCAGTGAGGTTCAATTCCTGTTCTGCAAATTGCCAGCTATGTGACCTTCAGCAACTTCTGTCTGTCTGAGTTTCATCATCTATAAAATGATAATTATAGTACTTAGCTAATAGACTGTTCTAAAAATTGAATTTTTTAATTCATAAGAATTATTCAGACAAATCCCTAGCTCAATGATTTCTCAATAAATAGCAGCTCCAATTACTGTTGAAATCATAATTATTCCAACTGGGTTGGAGGGAATATATGGTCTCACCCAAAGAGTAGGTTATTTGTGGGGGAAATCCTTGAGGATAAACAGGCCTATAGAAACTGTGCATTGCACAATTACAGCAAGTGTCACTTGCATGAATACTACGAGATTGGCATGTTCTGGATTTGTGGCAACTCTAGGGGGATAAGCCCTGCACTTGTGGCAATTCTGAAGAGATATGGGTTTTTGTTTTTTTGGTTTTTTTTTTTGCTGAGAAAAAGGATTTAGAAAGGAAAGCAAAGAAATTGGAACAATGCTGAGCTGTGCAGTAGCATAGGCTTTCATTCGAATCTCAGCCTGGTGATTAAGTCTGTGCATCCTCAATAGCGTTATTTCATCTCCCCAGGTTATGGTCTCAGCATCTCGGAAATGATACTTGAAATTCATGGTTGTTTTGCAGATCAGACCATATAGGCATACTATGTAAAGCAGGTAACATATTGTACTAACAAAAGAAATTATATCTCCTCCATCTCCTCCTCTTCATCTCTTTTCTCCTCCTCCTGAACTTCTTTCTTCTTCTATAAACTAAGGGCAGAAACTTCTTTTTTGAGGTTTAACTGAAGAGATATAAAGCAGAATTGAAAGAGATACCTATGTGGCAAGACCATGCAGTTGCCATAGGGGGACAGAGGTAGTGAAAGCAAATGTACAAAAACTAGGCTGTATTGGAGGCAGGAGGGGTAGAGTACCAATGTCTTCAGGCAGTGGGCGTCTCAGGACAGGTGTGGCAAATAAACTGACTACAGTGTAAAAAGAATTTTTTAAATTTCAGATTAATATGAGGGTACAAATGTTTAAGTTATACTGTTTTCAATTCTAAAGTAAAGTTCAAGTTGTAGTTGAGCCCCTCACCCAGGAGGAGTGTGCTGGACACCCTCACATTATGCACATTAAGTGAGATGCTACCAATCACCCTCCCTCTCTCCATGCTAAACCGCATTTGTATTTTTTCTTTCATGTGGGTACGTAGTTGTTTATGCATTGGTTTCATATTAGCATTGAGTACATTAATTTTTTTTTTCCATTCTTCAGATAGTTTTCTGAGAAGAATGTGTTTCAAAACCCATCCAGGTAAACACAAAAAATGTAAAGTCTCCAGCTTTTCTTATGTCTGAGTAGTACTTCATAGTATACATATACATGGCTGATTAATCCATTCACAGATAGACGGGCACTTCTGTGGCTTCCACATCTTGACAATTGTGAATTGAGCTACAAAAAACATTCTGATGCAAATGTCCTTGTGGTAAAATGATTTTTATGCTTCTGGGTAGATACGTAGCAATGGAATTGTGGGATCAAATGGAAGGTCAACTTTAGTTCTTTTAAGAATTCTCCATACTTTTTCCCGTAGAGGTTGTATTAGTTTGCAGTCCCACCAGCAGTGTAGAAGTGTTGTTCCCTTCTCTCCACATCCATGCCAGCATCTACAGATTGAGGACTTTGTGATGTGGCCCAATCTCACTGGAGTTAGGTGATATCTCAAAGAGGTTTTGATTTGCATTTCTCTGATGATTAGGGACAATGAGCATTTTTTTTTCTTATGTTTCTTGGCCATTTGTCTGTCATTTTCAGAGAAGTTTCTGTTCAAGTTTCTTGTCTGCTTACAAATGGGGTTGTTTGCTCTTTTCTTGTGGATGAATTTGAGTTCTCTACAAATTCTAGGTATCAGCCTTTGCCATGGCAAAGGTAGCTATAAAGAAGCTTTTTAGCTTCATCATGTCCCATTTATTTATTTCTGATGTTGCTTCAATTACCAAGGGGACCTTCTTCAAAAAGTCTTTTCTCAGGCCAATTTTGTCAAGTGTTTTACCCACACTCTCTTCCAGAATTTTTATTTTGGATTTTCTCAACACATGTAGGTTTATGTCCTAATTATCTTAATTATCTCTTACTGTCCTGTAGTTTTTACTTTTGAGGGCTCCGGCTTCCTTCACAAGGGAAAGGGCACAGATTCAAGCCAAAGTGATAAAAGTGAGGTCAAGGTAGTGTCTTTGGGGACCCAGGCAGGTGGAGTTGGCATTATAATAAAAATGAAGTGACCCTAAGTACCAGTGGATGGCAAAATCAGAGCCACTCAGTAATCTGAAGATTTTTCTGTTTCTGTTAACTGTTGGAGTCTGGGTTTGGCTTCATAATTAGTAACCCCTTTATAGCAAGCAGGAAACACTTACCTCAATCCCATGTCTGCATTCTGAACCCAAATAGCACTTTTTCCTTCTAAAATGGCAAATATGGAAAAATTGGAGTAGGAATAGGGACTTGGACACAAGCATCTTCAGAGAAAGGTAAGCACGCTTTCTATGTCCCTAACTTCCTTCCCTGTTCCTCACACGTAGCACGCTTTGGTGAGGTGCATGTTGTAGAGTCCCCTGCCGCTCACCAATGATTCTCACCCTTGTATATTGCCAGCAGCTTATGAACATTTCAAACATAGCAATGTTCAACTGATTTAATTGTTCTGGGAATTGGTCTCTCCTCTCCTCTTCTTTTTTTCTTTTCATTTCTCTCTTCTTTGCTTCTTTTTTTAAAGGTAGATACACTGTAGCTCCTAATTCCTTGGCTCAGGCGAAGTGATACTCTTGCCTCAGCCTCTCAAGTATCTAGGATAACAGCTGCATGCTGCCATGACCAGCTATTTTTTGTTTGTTTGCTTATTTTTGGTAGAGATGGGGTCTTGCTGTGTTGCTCAGGGTAGTCTCAAATTCCTGGCCTCAAATGATCCGCTCACTTTAGCCTCCCAAAGTGCTGCAAAATGTAGGCATGAACCATGTCCCTGGGTAAAATTGATTTTTTTTTAAGCTTCCAGGTGAATTAATATAAACTTAAGTCTGTGAACCTTTGCCTTACACACTTAGATAAGTGTGTTCCCGTGTGTTAATTGTAATTTTAGCTGATATACCATTAACTCTAGGTTTTCCCTTTGTGACAAGGAAGGACAGCTGGACTCTGGTATCCTAGAACAGTTCTCCAAAGGTTTGAAAGTAAATCAATCCCTCCATCTCCTTTCTTAGCCACATCAAACTACTGCCTCTTAATTTTCTCTTAGAAGCTTTTCTATCATTTTCATTACTTTTGCAATTCTCACGAGAATTTCTTATAAAGTTAAATCTCTTGAAAGGTGAAAGACAAAAGTCTGAGGAAAGAGAAACTTTAATTATCATGATAATCATAATGATATGATAATGATAATCCTTATAATGATAATGATAATCCTTACCTACTAATCCCTTGTAAAAACATTGTTGCAGTGATGAATATTTCACTATCTTTTTGAAGCAGTGATTGCCTATTGGTAATCAGTTTCCATTCTGATATAATTTCATGTCTCCCCAAAACTTACACTGGATATTTTCCCACTTTTTCAAGTGTTTTGTTGAAAAGAGACTACTTAAACATTTTATTAAACTTATTGGAACAAGAGAGGGTACTATTGAGCAATAAGTGTCAAGGAAAGATTCTGTGGAAAGCCCTTATCTATCTTATTACTGTAACATTTAGATATATTGGATTCCTGATTGAAATTCTGCCTGAAGCTTGTCAAATGGAAGTATAGCAAGGCAGAAAAGTATCTTAAATTTCAACTATTAAATGAAGAGTAAAATTTTCCTGAAAGCAAAAAGCCATTTAATTTCTCCCAGTGTTATCTGGGAAAAAATAGGCGAGGTATACCATCGATGAAAGAAATTTAGAAATAAGAGTAAAGCACTCAGTCTTCAGAGATTCTGAAAATTCTGGCTCAGGGAAATCATAGTAGAAATATTTCTCTCAAAATAGGCTTGCATTTTTTTTTGTCTTTTCATAATTTTTTAAAATTAAACTTAATTTGGCATGAGGTTGGAAAGAATGCTTTCCAATACTTCCATACTTTTTTAGAATTCAAAATCTTCTCTCAACTCAACAGAGAACAATGTAAGGTGGGCAAGTTCTATTTTATGAAGGAGAAAAGAAGTTGATCCCCACATAAGGAGTAGATAATACTTTAATAAGTCAAATAAATGATGGTTTCAGTTTACTGTACTTGCTTATTTAGATTTTAGGTGAGAAAGCAGATAAGCATTCCCACGTGAGCGTGTGCATATATACATTTACAAATCGATGTTGGTTACTTTTTAGAACAGTCCTACAATAAAACTTTTAAGACACTGGCTCAATAGTGAGATAAAGGAGATAGAAAAATGACCATACTCAATAAAAAAGAGAAAAAAAAAAGAAAAATGACCATACTGATCTCACAGTTAATCTTAAGAGAGTCATAAATAAGTATTATTGTCACATAGTAAGGAAAAATGTCAAAGTAAGTCAAAATCTATTTCTTAATGTATAGGAAATTTTATCTTGGTTGGTCCGTAAGAGATGATAAACTGAAGAGGATTCTGTTTAATGTGGTTTGCGACCGTCCCAGGGCCTACAGTCTGGCCCTCCAATGGTCTGAGGGACAGTGAACTGGCCCCCTGTTTATAAGCATATAAACTGAGATTTGTGACTTATAAAATTCAGTTGTAAACGTTACTGAGATCATGACTGATTGAACAGTGGTAGTTTGAAGATTATCTAAGATTAATTATCATAGGAGTAATTATTTTGCTGTTTGAATTCATACAAAAATCATCCCCTTAATATGGATGATCAAAAAGTCAAAATGTGTCATTGGACTAGAATGATCCCCATTGTGTGACAGCATATCTGGTTCTCATGTCAAAATCTGCTGTTTTAGACATACTTGGATCTAGAGGTTCAGCAGACCTTCTGGCAGAGTCCTCATAGGCCCTTTTCTCTGAGAATAGTCAACTCATTCATAATGGTGTGAACAACAATTCATATCATCCTGGTTTTCTGGTAACATTGGATTGGATTGGGGTGGGTATGTGATTTACACTTTGTCAATCATATTGTCCATCAAGAATATTAAATGTGGGATGTAGAGCTTGCCACTTGGACCATGCATCATTTTAACAGTGAGCTCTAGCAGAAAGATCCACAAGCTGTTGGTGCTGAGATTTCTGTCCTGTTCCATCATAAAAGAAAGTTATTCTCTCACTGTTTTAAAAAATATTATAAAATGCCTAATAACCTGTAGTAAATTACCTTTTGATGTTGAAGCGTCAGTTATATTATTATACACAAAAATCTTTCATTACAGGATCTGTGATAGTAGAGCTTAGAAACAGGCCTAAGTCGCAGGCATCCTCAAACTACGGCCCACGAGCCACATGCAGCCCACTTAGGATATTTATTCGGTCTGCTGGGTGTTTTGCCGCCGCTGTCTGTTCTGCTTAGCAGCCGACTCGTCCCGGGGCCCACAGTCTGGCCCTCCAACGGTCTGAGGGACAGTGAACTGGCCCCCTGTTTAAAAAGTTTGAAGACTCCTGCATCAGCTAGTTCAATTATTTCACTGCAGATGAAGAAACTTACACCCATAGAGGTCGGGTCAATTGTTAAACATATAAGAGATATAGGATGGAAACTTAGTTCTTATTTTTGCTGAATGTGCCATTCTTATTCCTGATCCACATGTTATGTTTCCTCTGCCAAATGCTAAATGTTTCACTTTTCATATTCTGAATATAGAGTTATTTTGAATTTATGGCTGAAACAAAAGGGCAATGGATTTTCACAAATGTTCTGTCTCGGTAGTCTCCAACCATTTTGGCACCAGGGACTCATTTCATGGAAGGCAATTTTTCCATGGACCAGGAGTGGGGGGAAGGGGTAGTTTGGGGGAGATTAAGGTGCATTGCATTTACCCCAGATCATCAGGGAATAGGGTCTCATAAGGAGTATGTGACCTAGATCCCTCCTATGCACAGTTGACAGCAGGGTTCACACTCCTATGAGAGATTCTAATCCCAATGCTGATGTGATAGGAGGTGGAGCTCAGGCAATGATGTGAGTGATGGGGAGTGGCTGTAAATACAGATAAAGCTTTGCTTCCTTGCCCACCACTCACCTCCTGCCATGCAACCTGCCTTCTAACAGGCCAGGGACAGGTACCACTCTGTGGCCTAGGGCTAGACCACAGTTCTATATGGCCAAATCCCCAAATTAGGTTCTTGAAGATTGTTATTTATAAATAAAATGTTTAAGTATAGAAAATCAAAAATAATAAAGAAGTAACAAAGAAATGATTAACTCAATAAATATTTCAAAAGACTAATGAGTCTAAGTTTAATGGAATTGTAGGAATTTGAAGAGAGGAGAGATGTAGTCAGATTTATGTTTTAATGTAAGACACCTGCTGACTAGTGAGGGGATTCCAGGGTAGAAAGAAGCTGAAAGGTAGGTAGGAAGCATTTGCAGTAATCAGGAGAGAGAGAATGATGGCAACGATGGAGTGAGAGTCTACATACATTTTAAAACTGAAGCTGATAGGATTTATTGATAAATTAGATATGGAATATGGAGAATAAATAGGAATTGAGGATACCCCAATATTTTTTATCTGAATATCTCAAAAATTAAATTGCTGCTTACCAATAAATATACTAAGATTAAAATAGACCCCACCTGTGGGGTCTAAGAGTTAAACACGTTCCCTCCAATTGGAAGTTTTATCAGTTTCCAGAAAAAAATCATGAATATTTACCCCCCCACACCAATTAACAAGGAATTTTAAAATCAGAGTAAATGGGAAAAATCTTACCAAACTCAGGGTAATCTCCACTTGAGAAGGTAGATGTGTTCCTTCTCTGGAGTGTACTGTCCTTTAATAAACTTTGACCTTTTGCATATAAAAAAGAATAGTTAAGTGTGTTCTAAGCAGAAGTTTCTCTGATGTCTGTCACATCCTCAGACAACTCTGGCTGTGCCCTGTAAGCTCATCGTTGAACGTGGCTATGTTTTTAGTCCCAACTTCTAAAAGACATTACAGTCATCTTGAATTATCCATCAGGACATGTTGACCATCTTTCTAGGCAAGGGAATTAAGTGGTGAAATAGCTTTTTAATTGTACAATAAAGTCAAGCGAATCAGGTACCTACACCTGCCCATTTTTTTCTGATTTTCCTATCCAAAGCACGGGTTTGTGACAGAACTAACTGTTCAAGTGTTAACTTTCTTGCAGCAGGGCCTGACTTGGGGTTATTAAATAAAGTCTCAAATACAATCTTGTTACAGGATTGACTAAGCTTCTTCTTGGATGACTAATTATTGTATTTAGGATTAAAGTTTATTCTTTATTGTTATTTTTTGCCCAATACAGTAGAGCATTTGACTACCAGTTAACAGAAAACATAAGGAATCAGAGCAATTGATCCAAACTCAACATGTTCTTCGTTTTGTGCCAAATTTAAGTAGATGTGTGAAAGTAAAAATTTCCTTTCTGAGTACAATTGATTTTTAGATGAGAGATTCATTTTGTTTTACTCGACCCCAATAATAAACCATCTGCCCAATGACCTTGACTTCCTGTAATCCCCAGGAAGCACGGTGCCATCCACTGAGAAATAAAGCAGAAGTAATTACTTCTCTCCTATGTAAAGACATGTTATTTCCTATAGATGTGCCCTGTTCTTCCTTCCTTCCAGAAGGAAGAATAGCACATCTAATCAATGTGATTAGATTGTCCCATTAGATTTATGGGTCAATCTAAGCACATCTTAGTTGTTAATTTTTGTTGTTGTAGTGGTTGTCTTTGGGTTCTCAAATTCTTTGCCTAGGCTAATGTCAGTAAGTGTCTTTCCAACATTTTCTTCTAAAAAGCTCATAGTTTCATGCCTTAGGTTTAATTCTGTTATCCTTTGTGAATGGTGAGACGTACAGATCCTGTTTCAATTTTCTTCATGTGGCTATCCAATTTTCCCAGCATCATTTATTGAATAGGGATTTCATTCCCCACTGTATGTTTTTGTCTGCTTTGTTAAAGATGAGATGGCAACATGAAGATGGTTTTATACCTGGGCTTTCTGTTCCGATCCATTGGTCCATGTTTCTGTTATTGTACAAGTACCACGCTGCTTTGCCTAGTATAGCTTTGCAGTATAGCTTGAAATCTGGTACCTCCTAATTTTTCTTTTTTGCTTAAGGTTGCTTTGGTTATTCAGGCTCTGTTCTGCTTCAGTATGAAGTGCAGAATTGTTTCTAGATATGCAAAAACTGGTGTTGGTATTTTAATGGGGATTGCATTGAATCTGTAAAACATTTTGGGTAGTATGGATTTTTTTTATTTTTGAAAAAAAATTTTTTTTGGCTGGGGCTGGGTTTGAACCCACCACCTCCAGTATATGGGGCTAGCACCCTACTCCTTGAGTCACAGGTGCTGGCTGGTAGTATGGACATTTTAACAGTGTTGATTCTGCCAATCCATAAGCATGATGTGTTTTTCCATTTGTTTACATCCTCTGTGATTTCCTCCCTCAGTGACTCATAGTTCTCCTTGTAGAGGCCTTTTACCTCCTTGGTTAAATATATTCATAGGTATTTTATTTTCTTTGTTGTTATTGTGAAAGGTATTGCTTCTTTGATTTGATTCTCAGATTGACTGTTGGTGGTATAAAGGAATGCTATTGATTTGTGTTTATTGATTTTGTCTCCTGAGACTGCTGAATGATTACACAGATGACCTACATAATGGGAGGAAATATTTCATGCTATATATCCAATAAAAGACTGAGAACCTGAATCTATAGACAACTCAAGCAAATCAGCAAGAAAAAATCAAACAACCTCATAAAAAAGTGGACAAAAGACAGGAATAGACACTTTTTCTTTCTTTCTTTTTTTAATTAAATCATAGCTGTGTACATTAATGCAGTCATGGGGTACAGTGTTGGTTTTATATACAATTTGAAATATTTTCACCAAACTGGTTAACATAGCTTTCACGGCATTTTCTTAGTTATTGTGTTAAGACATTTATATTCTGCATTTAGAAAGATTCACATGTACCCTTGTAAGATGGACCATAGGTGTGGTCCCACCAATCACTTTCCCACCTCCCATCCTCCCCCCTCCCCTCCTCTCCCTCCCACTCATCCCCATATTCTTGGGCTATAATTGGGCTATAGCTTTTGTATGAAAGCAATAAACTAGTTTCATAGTAGGGCTGAATACATTGTATACTTTTTCTTCCATTCCTGAGATACATTGCTAAGAAGAATATGTTCCAGCTCCATCCATAAAAACATGAAGGAGGTAAAGTCTCCATCTTTCTTTAAGGCTGCATAATATTTCATGGTATACATATACCACAATTTATTGATCCATTTGTGGATCGATGGGCACTTGGGCTTCTTCCATGATTTAGCAATTATTAATTGTGCTGCAGTAAACATTATGGTACAAATATCTTTGTTGTAATGTGATTTTTGGTCTTCTGGATATATACCAAGTAGAGGAATTGCAGGATCAAATGGAAGGTCTATTATTACTTCTCTAAGTGTTCTCCAAACATTTTTCCAAAAGGGATGTATTAGTTTGCATTCCAACCAGCAGTGTCAAAGTGTTCCCCTTTCTCCACATCCACTCCAGCAACTCTAGTTATGAAATTCTGTGATGTGGGCTAATCTTAGTGGAGTTAGATGATATCTCAAAGTAGTTTTGATTTGAATTTCTCTGAAGATTAAGTATAATGAGCATTTTTTTTATATGTCTGTAGGCCATGCACCTGTCTTCTTCAGAGAAGTTTCTCTTCAAGTCCCTTGCCCACTCTGAGATGGGATCATTTGTTCTTTTCTTGCTAATACGTTTGAGTTCTCTGTGGATTCTGGTTATTAAACCTTTGTCAGAGACATAACCTGCAAATATCTTCTCCCATTCTGAGGGCTGTCTGCTTGCTTTACTTACTGTGTTCTTGGCTGTGCAGAAACTTTTTAGTTTGATGAGATCCTGGTAGTGTATTTTTGATGTTGCTCATAAAATTTTCGCCCAGGCTGATTTCTTCAAGTGTTTTCCCTGCACTTGCTTCTAGTGTTTTTATAGTTTCATGTTTTAAGTTTAAATCTTTAATCCAGTGAGTGTCTGTCTTAGTTAATGGTGAAAGGTGTGGGTCCAGTTTCAGTCTTCTACAGGTTGCCAGCCAGTTTATCCAGCACCATTTGTTAAATAGGGAATCTTTTCCCCACTCAATGTTTTTAATTGGCTTGTCAAAGATCAGATAATGGTAAGTAGCCTGGTTCATCTGTTGGCTCTCTATTCTGTTCCATACGTCTACCTCTCTGTTTTTGTGCCAGTACCATGCTGTTTTGATCACTATAGATTTATAGTATAATCTGAGGTCTGGTAGTGTGATTTCTCCTGCTTTGTTTTTATTTCTGAGTAACGTCTTGGCTATTTGAGGTTTTTTCTGATTCCATATAAAATGAAGTTTTTTTTTTTTTTAGATCTTTAAAGTATGACAGTGGCATTTTAATAGGGATTGCATTAAAATTATTTATTGCTTTGGGTAGTATGGACAATTTAACAATGCTGATTCTTCCCAGCCATGAGCATGGTATGTTTTTCCATTTGTTAACATTTTCAGCTATTTCTTTTCTTAGAGTTTCATAGTTCTCTTTATAGAGATCTTTCACATCCTTTGTTAGGTAAACTCCCAAATATTTCATCTTCTTAGGCACTACTGATTTTACACTTTTTTCATTTAAGTTCAACGAACAACTGACCCACAAAATTGTAGAAGGTTCTATCAAAAGAAGAATTGATGATACATTTATATATTTTTTGTAGCACATGGTGATTATTCCAGTATTTCT
>CAUYQV010111194.1:0-22705 GCA_963574575.1 Galagoides demidoff
CTCCAACTCCTGGGCTCAAGCGAGTCTCCTGCCTCCGCCTCCCAAGTAGCTGGGACCACAGGCGCCCACCACAACGCCCGGTCATTTTTTGGTTGCAGCCATCATTGTTGTTTGGCGGGCCCGGGCTGGGGATTCGAACCCGCCACCTTAGGTGTACATGGCTGGCGCCTTAGCCGATTGAGCCACAGGCGCCGAACCGATAAAATGATTTTATATAAATTCACTTTCAGATATGTTCTCCTTCACTTACTATAACCGATCCTTCCCTCTATAGCTGTGAACTTCACAGAAGTTAATGAAGAGAACAAAAACGATCTCTTCCGAGAAGTGTTTTCTTCTGTTGAAACTTTGGCATTTACCTTTGGGAATATGTAAGTAGATGACTGCCATTTAAAGTAGATGGGCCTGGGCATCTTAGAATAGCAGTCACTAGCCTATTTAGCACCAGGGAATGGGTTTCATGGATCATAGTTTGCCCGTGGATGGAGGCAGGGGATGGTTTCAGGAGCATTCCATCCCTATCTCAGATTATCTTAAGCAGTGCTCAGCCTGCGTCCCTCACACTTGCAGTTCACAGTAGGGTTTATAAGCCTGTGAGACTAATGCTGCTGCTGATTTGACAGGAGCTCAGGTGGTGATGCAAGCTGATTCCTAACAGGCCGAGACTATGCTGGTCCACAGCCCAGGGGTTGGGGATCACAGTCCTAGAATATGTTGCAGTAAGATACATGGAAAATTAAGTATCAGTATAAAATGTAATCACAGTTTTAAAAAAACTACATTCTGCGTTGCTTAATAACTATAGTTAGAGATGTCTTTATAGCTATTTATAGAAACAGTATCCACTTGCAATTGACTGTGTTTTATGTGAATAGATTCCTAGGATTTTATTTCCAAGGTTCTTAAAAAATATATATTTCAGATGACATGTTGAATATAAAGCCTGTGATAAAGAAGTGTAATGACTTGTCTTTTTCATTTTTCTTTTTTTTTAACTTCACCGGATAGCCTTACAAACTTTCTGATGGGAGATGTAGGCAATGATTCATTATTGCGACTGCCTGTTTCTCGGGAAAGTAAGGTAGGGTAAGTTTGTGTGAAAGTAAAGGCTTTAATATTTTTAAATTAATATTTAAATTATTTCCTAATCTTAATCTCAGCATTACTCTTCAATCGTTTTTGAGTTTAGAAATTACTATATAATAGCAAGAAAAGAAGATCAATTCCTTTCATTTCATTACTAGAATAAAAATTCCCTTCATAGTCACACTAGTCACTTTTTCAGTGTTCAAGCTGCTCCGTGTAGCTAGTAGCTACTGTATTGGACAATACAGATATAAAACAGTTCCATCATCACAGAAAGTTCTGTGCTAAGCTGTCTAATAGACTTTCAGCGACTTACTTATCATATAGTGAAATGGTAAAGATGGCTGAAAGAGGCAGATTTATATCTTCTATTTCTCTAACTTCTTGACTTATATTTTAGAGATGTGCAGAATTTAAAGTTTCGAATGGATTTGTTAGTGTTAATGCTGTTAGTAAACAATGAGATTGTTCATTTGGGGGTCTTGAGAACGTTATAAAAAGCTATGCAGTTCTTATAAAGTGTTCTGGCATTTAAATAGACTTTTCAGGGCCTTTGAGTTTTAAATACTTGAAATTCTTTAGCAAGAATTATGTCAGAGTAACATTTGGGGGGGGGGAATTTCTGAAGAAAACGTTTGTTGTCTTCTTCTCTAATCTTAAATTTGTCTTCTTCCATATTGCAAGTCTTTTGAAAATATGTCTGTGGAATCAGTGGACTCATCCCATGAAAAAGGTACCTATAGCTTTTGTCAAACTTTTCATATTTACTTTTCAATAAAGGGTGTGGATTGCATAATCTTTTCTTGCTTAGTAACCTTGCATTATTTGTTTTTAATGCAAACTGAGAGGAAAAAGTTTTATATATAAAACTCCTGCTAGAGACAGCACTGTGATGATATAGACTGATCAAGGATTGCTTATTACTTGATGAAGAATAGAAATGCATATTAAGATAAAAAAATTAGAGTTTGAAACCATATTAAGTTTAAACTTTGCCCTTTAATTCTAAATTTATCATTTTTTTTAAGACTCGTTTTTATTGAAGAACATCTTAGGATTGGAGTGCTTCTTTGTTTAGAGTTATTATGTGATCATATTTGGCATATATTTACCTTGATATTTTTGTTTTCAGGAAATCTTTCCCCTATAGAACTAGACACCATGCTGTTAAAGAACACTGACTCCATAGAATTGGCTTTATCATATGCAAAAACGTGGTCAAAATATACCAAGAACATAGTTTCATGGGTTGAAAAAAAGCTTAACTTGGGTGAGTTGCCCTTTGGAGCATCTGAATAACTTTAGAGTGTCATACCCAAATTGTTGGTAATGCATTTCCTACAGACTATGAGTAAAATGATTTCAAATTAGCTTTCCATTGTAATGAATAAAATTATTATCCATTTTCTTCTATTGAAATACAAGAAAGACTATTACTAGGTATACTTATTGAACATTAATTGTGGGCCAACCACAGGACCTAGGGACACAAAGACAAAAAGAATACTGACTCTGCCTTAGAGTACTGTCATACTAGTGGGTGAAGGAAATGCAGTAAGAGGATGTGGTGACAGGAGAAAAAAGCAACAGTAGTAATAGCAGAAGGCAACGGAAGCAGGGAGGAAACATCATTAGCTAGGGTTTCCCGAGTGTTTCACAGTTTAATACATGAATATTTTCATGTTTATTATCTCATTTAATTCTTATAAAAACCCTGGAAGTAGACAAGAAACAGATTGTCATCTCCATTTTATAGCTGAGACAAATAAGTCCAGGGATTTTCCTAGGTCATAGAGCAGGTTTGCTTAAAATCATATAGTATAACTGGGAGACTATAGAGTCCACCCAAGGGCTGTGCTCTTTCTACTATATGTATATATATTTTTTAATGTAGAGACAGAGTCTCATTTTATCTCCCTTGGTGTCACACAGCTCACAGCAACCTCCAACTCCTAGGTTTAGGCAATTCTCCTGCCTTAGCCTCCTGAGTAGCTGGGACTACAGGAGCCCACCACAACGCCCGGCTATGTATTTTTTGTTTTTAATAGAGGATGCTAATCAGAATAACCTGACTAGCCTTGTAAAGGGACAATACACAAACCTAGGTCCCATCCTTCAGGGAGGTGAGATCTAGGCAAGTGTATTTCAAAAAAGTTCCCCAGTTGATTTTGAGAGCACTTAAGATTAAGTAGGAATCACTGCATTAAATCCTGGGCATGGTGACACATGTCTGTAGTTCCAGTCTCCAGAGAAGCAAGCTCAGGAGTTCAAGGCCAGCCTGGGCAACATAGAAAACCCCCCCATCTCTTTTAAACAAAAGAAAAAATTGGTGTGTTATATCTTGATGCACACTGGTATTAGTGATTGCTTTTTAACTGGGGAATTACAAATAATTTTAGAGTATAAAGAAGGAAAAAAAAAACTAATTTTACCCTCTTTGGCCTTTCAGAGTTGGAGTCCACTAGAAATATTGTAAAGCTGGCAGAATCAACTAGAACCAACATTGGAGTACAGGTAAGGGTTCTGTGAACTTTTAGTTTTATCACAAAAGGCAACTCAGATGAGCTTCCAACCATGCCTTATAAAGCCAGAAAGTATCAGTTAATGTAGGAAAATGTTCGAATTCTAATCTTTTTATTGGCAAAATTTTTTTAAATTTATATGATACCCATTATGAAAAAATGGGAATTTATAATTTTATATAAATAGTGGCTAGGACTAGCTGTTTTTCTGGGAGGAAAAATCTAAACTTACAGTTATGTTTTTTGAAGAAGTGTGGTGGTGGGTCTGGAACTCCCATGCCATTTCTGTTGTAAATTTTACTTCTCAATTTTAAATTCTAGGAGTTTATGCCACTGCAGTCTCTATTTAATAATGCTCTTCTAAATGATATAGAGAGCAGTCACCTTTTACAGCAAACAATTGCAGCTCTCCAAGCCAACAAATTTGTGCAGGTAAAGATTAATATATATATATACATACCACACATTTTTTTATGACAGTGTATCTTTAGAAAACACCTAACACCTCTTTTCTTTCCTTTTTTTTTTTTTTTTGTTTGTTTGTTTAAAAAATTTCCTTGACAGCCTCTACTTGGGAGGAAAAATGAAATGGAAAAACAAAGGAAGGAAATAAAAGAACTTTGGAAACAGGAACAAAACAAAATGGTTAGTGTTATAATAATACACCTGTCTGTGAACATCTAAAATTATCTGCAATAGATAATGATCTACCTCGTACGTTGTAATTTCTCCAAAATCCTGTCTTAACTATCTTGCCAAATATGCTAAAGACATTTGTATGGTCAGATTTCTTTTATATTCTGTGTTTAATATTCTTTTCCATGTAGCTTGAAACAGAGACTGCTCTTAAAAAGGCGAAACTGTTATGTATGCAACGTCAAGATGAATATGAAAAAGCAAAATCTTCCATGTTCCGAGCAGAAGAGGAGCATCTCAGTTCAAGTGGTGGATTAGCAAAAAATCTCAACAAGCAACTAGAAAAAAAGAGAAGGTTGGAAGAAGAGGCTCTCCAAAAAGTAGTGATCTTTTTGTTATTTGCAAGTTGAATTCTTAATAATCTGCTAAGGGTTTGGTTCTCAAACTGAGTATCTGTCAGGATCACCTGGAAGACTTGTCAAAACAGATTGTTGGACCTGTTTCCTCAGAGTTCAAGGATGAGGCCCAGAAAAGATAGCGGGGCTTTTTGTTGTTTTGTGCTTTTTTTGGAGACAGGATCTTGCTTTTACCCAGGCTGGAGTGCAGTGGCACAATTATATCACACTGGGACCTTGAACTCCTAGGCTCAAATGATCCACTTCTCCACTTCAGTCTCTCAAGACATAATCCACCATGCCCAGCTAGTTTTTAGAAGTTTTTTGTAGAGATGGGGTCTCCCTCTGTTGCCTAATCTAGTCTTGAACTCCTGACCTAAGACAGTTCTCCTGCCTCAGTGGTTTATAATTTTAGCAAGTTCCTAGGTTATGCCAGTGTGGCTGGTAGGGATCTATACTTTGAGAACCTCTAAGCTAAGAAACTTTTGGGTTTTGGAGTTTGTGAAATAATATCTTTGAGAAAGTAATAGTTTTAATATTTTTACTTGAAAGTTCAGTAAGTTCACCTTTTAGGCAAGTGTGTGTGTGTGTGTGTGTGTGTGTGTGTGTGTGTGTGTGTATATACTAATGCCACCACCTAACAGCAAGGATAGGCTGAAGTTCTCTATTATTGATGAGATATGATTCGATAGATTCTGAAAGATTATATGAAAATGGTAAATGTAAGTAGAAAATGCTGATTTTAGATAGAAATGGACATTTATTTTATAGAAAACAATATACTAATTGTAAATCATACTTGAAATCGCGTGCTCTTGAATTACTGACCAAAATGGATTATTTGTTATCATTATAAATATTCTGTTGAAAACAGAATATTTTGGAATATTCATGAATAATAGCTTTTTTATTATTTAGCTTTACTATAGTAATTTTTTGTTTCATAACATAAATTGTAGTAATTAGTATTTTTTTTTTCCCTGTGGTATTCTTGAAGGTAGAAGAAGCAAATGAATTTTACAAAGCTTGTGTGACAAATGTGGAAGAAAGACGAAATGATCTTGAAAATACCAAAAGAGAAATTTTAACACAACTCCGGACACTTGTTTTCCAGTGTGATCTTACCCTTAAAGCTGTAAGTAATTTCTTCAGTCTTTTGAAGGCAAGAGGAATAGAAGCCTGTGTATCTGTAGAAGGGAAAGGAAGGCCTGATAAGTCACAATTCTTAAAGGATTTAAACCTGAGGGGAATGGAGCATGTTGAATTTGAAAATTAACTTGGAACATCTGTAACATTGAATTTTTCATAGTGATAAATAATTGGAGTTACTTCCCCCAAATCCCCTGAACTGATGATTTGTTTGTTAAAATTGGAAATTGCCTCTAAACCACAATCTTTCTTGGCTTGATTGGTAAAATTGATTTGACCCCTGAAACTTCTGTCCATGCTTTGAGATCTAGTTTTCAAAATTTGAGCAAACTAAATGTTAAAATTGAACCCATTGATTTATTTGAAGACAAAGCATCCTGCCTGCAAGTGTTTTCATTTACCTCATTAAAATTTTTTTTTTTTTTTTTTTTTTACAAAAAAAAAAATTTAATAAAACCCTTTTTGGTGTATCATCCATGAGTTTTAATGCCTATAAATACAATGTCTATGTAAGTACCACCATAGTCAGGATTCAGAACAATTCTCTCACTTCAAAATGTAATAATTCCTCTGTGCTGCGCTTCACAGTCAAACTTTCTACTCCCCTGGCAAGTAATGATCTGTTCTTTATTAGTTTGGTCTTTTCCAGAGCGTCACAAATGAAATCATGCAATATGTAACCTTTTGAGACTGGCTTCTTTTACTCTGCACAGTGCCTTTGAGATTCTTCAATGTTACAGATGTTCCAACAATTGATTTCTTTTTATTGCTGAGTAGTATTCCCTTCTATGACTGTACCACAGTGTTTATCCATTCACCAGTTGGGTATTTGTGTTGTTTCTAGTCTGGGATAATTATGAATAGAATTATAAGAATATTTGTATTTCTAGGGTAAAGACCCAGCAGTGGGATTCCTAGTTGGTTGATAAGTATATAGTTACCTTTATAAGAAGTTGCCAAACTGTTTTACACAGTGACTATAATTTTTTTTTAAATTCTAACCAGCAGTGTTTGAGAATTCTAGTTGTTTATGTCCTTGATATTTGTCAGTTGGTGTTTTTTTTTAATTGTAACTGTTCTAATACGTGTGCAGTGGTATTTAATTATGGTTTTGATTTATGTTTCCAGAATGACTAATGATATTGTGCCTCCTTCCAAGTGTTTATATACAATCTGTAATTTGGCTATTTTTTTTAAAACTGGCTTGTTCATTTTCTTATTGTTGAGCTTCCATATATTTTCTCTCATTCTGAACTTCTCTGCAGTGTCTTTCGGGGAACAAAATTTTAATTTTGGTGGCATCCAGCTTATCAGTCTCTTCTTTTATGGGTTATACATTTAGAGTTACATCTAACACTAGATGTAACAAGAACGTTTGTAACACAAGAATGTTTCACCTAACCCATGATCACAACTGTTTCTCCCATATTTTCTACTAGAAGTTTTATAGTTTTATATATAGACATATGATCCATCTAGAGTTAATTTTTGTGGGAGTTGTAAGGTGTAGGCTGATGTTCATCTTTAGCATATGAGTATTAAAATTATACCCAAGGGATTTTAATTTACGAAGATGACATGGAGAGTCTAATGCCATTGCAGGAATTTATGATTTACATTTCCCAAGAGAAGGGAGCATGTCGGTCCACACAAGACCACAAGGGAAATATCAAGTTTGGCAATCATAAGCAAGAGAGCTGACTAGAGTTTTCACTGGGTTTCCTTGGGAAAGGCAAGGCAGGCAAGGAAAAATTTAGGATTGGCTAGTTGAGTAATTCCAACAGACTTTGGGTCATGGGGATTGTCTCTGGTTGCCTCGTACCTGGCTCTGGGATCATTTAAGGCAGAAGAAATAATTGGCTTGGTATGTAAAAGTTTGATAAGGAGGCTATAGACTTGGGGCTTGTTGGTTTTTATAGAAAAGATGTGATTCTAGCTGAGCCCTTGGCTGTCTCTTAAGAATTGGCTAGCTTGGGGAGGAGCAGTCTCTGTCTAGCTGGCATGCTTGTTAACAAAGCAGCTGTTCTCTGAGTCATTTCTCCCAGTCTCAATTCCCAGTTGTCCCGAATTCAGACTATTTTATTCTTTCTTTCTGCCTGATCTCTCAGCTGCTTATAATATATAATCACTTAGCACCTCTAACTTGACACATTATTGATTGGCAGTTTTACACAGAAATTAACCAGGTCACCAGGTAGCTCATTACCAGTTAGCAATGTGTTAGGATACCAAAATATTATAAAATTGAGAAAGTTAAAAACATGGTTAGTACAAATGTCCACTTTTTTCAATATCGTTTGTTGAAAACACTATGCCGTTTTCATGAAGTTGCCTTTTCATCTTTGTTAAAAATCAGTTGACCATATTTATGAGTGTCTATTTCTGTATTCTCTATTTTGTTGCGTTAATGTGCTTTTCAGTCCTTTTGCCATAATCCCCCTTCTTTTTTTTTTTTTTTTATCGTTTTGGATTCATTAGGGATACAAAGAACCCAGTTACACTGATTGCATTTGTTAGGTAAAATCCCTCTTATAATTGTGTCCCGCCCCCAAAAGGTGTGTTACTCTTGCTTTATTGGACTAGTCTTAAAATCAAGGGCAGTAGTATGAATGTTCCAGCTGGATTCTTTTTCAGAATTATTTGAGCATTTAATGTCCTTTGACTTTCCAGAAAAACGTTGGCATCTTGTTTATAAATACAAAAAAACTTGTTAATGTTTTGGTTGGAATTGTAGTAAATCTTAGATCGAGGAGAATTGACTGCACTATAAAGCCATTTCATCTGTGAACATTTGTCTCTTCAGTTATTAACATCTTTGGTTTTGAAAAAAATCACCATTTTGTTGAAACATGTATGTATTGAAAACATATAAATTTTTCTATTTATATGTGTATATATGTGTAGATCTCATTTAATTTCAAATTCCTATTAATTGTCAATATTTATGAATGCACAGTTGATTTTTTTAATATATATTTTTTTTTTTACGGAGCCTCAAGCTATCCCCCTGGGTAGAGTGCCATGGCATCACAGCTCATAGCAACCTCCAACTCCTGGGCTCAAGTGAGTCTCCTGCCTCCGCCTCCCAAGTAGCTGGGACCACAGATGCCTGCCACAACGCCTAGCCATCTTTTGGCTGCAACCATCATTGTTGTTTGGCGGCCTGGGCTGGGGATTTGAACCCGCCACCTTAGTTGTACGTGGCTGGCGCCCTAGCCAACTGAGCCACAGGTGCCGAGCCAGAAACTTTTGATCAAATTCCAACTTCCCCAGTGGTGAAAGGATTAAAAATGTCTACTGGACTTTTGAGCAACTCGAGGACCAATATCTCACCAGGTATACGAATAATTTCACTCAATGTAAATGACCTAAACTTCCCTTTAAAGAGGCACAGTTTGGCTGATTGGATACAGAAACTCAGACCAGACATCTGTTGTATACAAGGATCACATATTATTTTGAAAGATAAATGCAGACTCAGGGTGAAGGGATGGTCATCTATATTCCAGGCAAATGGAAACCAGAAAAAAGCAGGTGCTGCAATTTTATTCACAGATTCATTAGGTTTTAAACCAACAAAAATAAGCAAAGATAAGGATGGCCATTTTATATTTGTCAAAGGTAATACCCAAAATGATGAGATTTCAATTATCAATATCTATGCACCCAACCAGAATGCAACTTAATTTATAAGAGATACTCTAACAGGCGTGAGCAACTTGACATCTCTCAACTCTATCATAGTCGGAGATGTTAACACTCCTTTGGCAGTGTCAGACTGATCCTCCAACAAGAAGCTTAGCAAGGAGATTTTAGATTTAATTTTAACTATTTATCCTTTGGACCTAACAGAGATCTACGGAACATTTTATCCAAACAAACCTGAATACACATTTTACTATTCAGTCCATAGAACATACTCCAAAATTGATCACATCTTAGGCCATAAGTCTAACCTAAGTAAATTTAAAAGAATACAAATTATTCCGTCCATCTTCTCAGACCATCATGGAACAAAAGATGAACTCAGTAACAACAGGAATCTGCAGTCTCATACAGAAACAGGGAAGCTAAATAACGTTATGCTGAATGACAGATGGGTCAGAGATGAGATCAACAATGAAATCACCAATTTTTTAGAACAAAATGAAAATGAAGACATGAGTTATCAGAACCTCTGGGATAGTGTAAAAGCAGTCCTAAGAGGGACATTTGTAGCTCTGCAAGCCTTCCTCAAGAGAACAGAAAGAGAGGAAGTTAACAACTTAATGGGACATCTTAAGCAACTGGAAAAGGAAGAACATTCCAATCCCAAACACAGCAGAAGAAAAGAAATAACCAAAATTAGAGAAGAATTAAATGAAATAGAAAACAAAAGGATTATAGAACAGATCAATAAATCAAATGGTTTTTTGAAAAGGTTAATAAAATAGATAAACCTTTGGCCAACATAAACAAGAAAAAAAGAGTAAAATGTCTAATCTCATCAACCAGAAATGGTAAAGATGAAATAACAACAAACCCCCTAGAAATTCAAAAAATCCTCAATAAATATTATAAGAAACATTTTTCCCAGAAATATGTAAATCTGAAAGAAATCAACCAATACTTGGAAGCATGCCACCTCCCAAGACTTAGCCAGAATCAAGTGGAAATGTTAAACAGATCTATATCAAGTTCTGAAATAGCATCAATGACACAAAATCTCTTATTCACAGTATCCAGAGGATATTCTTTAGGTTCTCTTGCTTGCTGCTTTCTTGTTTGTTTTAAATGCTATAGCTAAGATCGGAGCCTTCATCTGCCTGCCAAATTTTCCATGAGCAGCATTCCACAGGTGACAGCAGTGGTGGTGAGAGGAGGATTTTATATTCTCTCTACTTTAGAATGTCTTTTCCTTGCTGGGATATAAGGTGAAACAACTCTCCCATTTACAAAGGTCTAAAAAATTTCCTTTATATTAGTCAGGGTTCCCTAGAGAAACAGAACCAATATATGTAATGTACATTATATTATATGTTATAAAATATAATGAATAATTTATATGTTATATATTATAAAATATGATACATAATTTATGTGTTATGTATTATAAAATATAATATATAATTCATATATTATGTACCATAAAACATAATATATAATTTATATGTTATAATATCCAGTCTATGTGAGTGCTTAACCACCTCACATCTTGGAACAGAGCATCTCAACTATGCAAACCTACTATGATGTGGATGCTATACCTCCTATCCCTGTTCACGGACTGTAATTAGAGCAATTTTCTCTCTTTTTTCTTCCATATTATCTTCTCTCATTTAGGAAGAAAATATGCCACATTTTAGATGTGTTAGTTATCAGTAGAGATAATTTCCCAAATTAAAATTTTCTAGCAAAACCTCTTTAATTTGTATAATATTGAAATGCTTCTTCTGACATGTCGCACGATTTTCAAAATCACTTTTAGTTTTTTGCATTTTAAATCAGATTCAATTTTCCTTTCCATGAATCTAAGAAACCTCTGCTAACTAGTGTTTGGAAATAAATTTGAAATAGATTTTATTTATATATTTGTTTTATTATATATCATATTTATATATTGTTATTATATATTTATTCACACATTCATATGGAATATATAGTCTATGTATTTTTTAGGATTAGCTTCCTTAGTTATTAATTTAAGTATATAAAATGTGTTATTAGGATGTTCCATAATTGGGTTTCTAAATGGAAAGTTTGTGGCTTGTGAATTAGTTTTCTCACGTTCAAAAGAACTCTACATGTTTCTGCATCTCAAATAGTGACTTCACACAGAAATATGATAACTGTTAGTTGATTAGAATATTTCATTACTCTGTATCTCTCCTTGGTTTTGTCAAATAATTAAGGTATTAGTTTTCTTCCTTCCATCCTTCAGTCATAGACATGGGGATAGTCAATAAATTATGTGATTTGAAGGAATGTAGTGAAAAGAATTTTTAATGCTTTCTGGTACACAGAGCAGTGTGGTTGTCTCTAACTGCCATGGCCTTTTATTTCTGTGACTTTTAGCACTGACCATTATGCAAACAAGGTATTGATATCAAGTGAGATATATTCCATATTTTTGCTAATTCTTTGGATTAGTGGTTGGTAAACTATGGCCCATTTTTATGATCTATGAGCTAAAAATGGTTTTTAAATATTTTCAAAAAATCTAAAGAAAACATTATTTTATTGCACATGAAGATGATAGGAAATTCAATGTTAGTATTCATTAATAAAGTTTTATTGAAACATAATGACATTCATTGATTACAAATACATAGATATTTTAACAATATAATGGCAAACTGGGTAGTTGCAATAGACAGTGTAAGGTTTAAGCATTTTGCTTTTATAGAAAAGTTTACTGATCCTTCCCTAGATAACAGAATTTTGCTTTTTCTTATGTAAGGTATCATGACTAAAAATCGTAACTCTTTTGGTAGCTGTTGAATAAATGATTTTCAAACCATCCTGTGTGTAGGTTTTTATTACAAGTTTTACAAGAGGATAAAAGACATTCTAATATTATTCTCACAGCCTGGGCCGTAGCTTAAAAGATAATGCAATTGTATGAAATCATTTAGAGTTTAATCTCTTATTTTATGATCAAGTATAGAATATGGTACATTACCTCATATTTGACAGTGCTTCTAAGTGAGACTTTTGCCTCACCTAAAAATAGAACACCAGTAAGAAAAAGAAAACACTTGTTGCTTTAGATTAAATCAGTCTCCCATGTGCCTCATAAAGTAATGACTACTATTGTATTATACCCACCACTATCACTCATGCTCCCCTCCTGTATTCACCAACCAGTTCTCCAACTCTCTGGACACCAACTATTTGTCTTGTAATTACATTCTGACACTAAATACTTGAGTTAACACAGACCTTATAGTAAAGGACTGATTTGAAAACACTGCCCCTCTCTTCAGGTGCCAATCTCAAGTTCCAGGCTGTCACCTGTACTTTTGAACTAGTGCAGGTGAACAACCAGATGAATAGGCACATAGGGTGAAATATGGAAGGATCCTGAGCACATTATATCTGTGTGGATTTGGGGTTCAACCCTCATCTGCCCACAGATGTGTTCACCTATGTGAAAGTTTTCCAAAGCCTGTTGTTTAGAGCTTTTATGGAGGCTTCATTATTGAGGCATGATTGATTATTGAGGATGAAGCCAATCTCTAGTTCCTCTTCTCTCCTCCGGGGTCCAAGGTGAGGCTGAAAATTGCAATCCTCTAGTCATAGCTTGATCCTTCTGGTGACCAGAAAGCTATCTAGGGAACCCAGCCATAGTCCTTTATAAGCATACAAAAAGACACTCTTTGAATCATTGCAGAGATTCCTAGGTCTTAGAAGCTCTGTGTTAGGAATTAGAGACTAAGATGAAATATAACATAAGTTGTTCCTATCACTAAGGAAATTACAAAGATTTTAGGAGTTCTGTATTACAAATGGTGGCAGATACCATCTATATATTTATTGTTATGTCAAAGATACAGTATGAATATATTTTCCTTATCTCTTTACTGAAAATGGGACCTAGCAAGTATGAGAACAGGTGTTTCAATTATGGTCTCATCCAGGACTCTTGATTCTTGATGGACAATTGCACATAATATCTTTATTTGTTTTTTTCTCCCTTGCAATCTAGTTCCCAGCAGGAAATTTACTGAGCTGCCAACTTGTGATCATCTAATTGACTCAGAAAGAATCTGAATGAGTTTCTAAATATCCAACTGAAATCAATTGTGACTTTCTTTATTTTAGGCCCTAGGCAGATTGAAATTGAGACAATAAATGGAAGCACCTCATTCTGAAAAAAGCAAGAGTTGGAGGCTTCACAGCAATCACATCCATACACATGCACACAGACACACATGCACACCCACACAAACAAACACATAGACACACTCACATGCACACTCATTTGTAAAGCTTTATATTCATAAAGAATGTAGAATTGGATATATGCTTAGCACCTATCCAATGAAAGCTCTATCTTTCTATCACGCATGATTTCAGCAATCTAGAAAAACATTTAATTCAATAGAAGGAAATATTAAGGACTGTTTCAGTCAATTTTTTGTTGCTTATTACAGAATACTTGAGAGTAATTTATAAAGAAAAGTAAATCATTTTTTACAGTTATGAAGGCTGAGAAATCCTAGGTTGAGGGACCACATCTGGTGAGAGTCTTCTTGCATTTTGAAAGGTCCAAGGTAGTGCAGGGCAGGTATCCTTGGTGAGGGAGCTGAGTGTGCAAACATGTTAACTCAAGTCTCTCTTCCTCTTCCAAAGACACCAGTTTTACTCCCAAAATATCAACAACTCATCAATCTATCAATCCAAAGATGAACCCATTCCTAAGGGCATAGCCCTCATGATCCAATCACTTGTTAAGGCCCCACCACTCAATACTGCCACATTGGAGATTAAATTTCAACAGAGTTTTGGAGGACACAGATATTCAAACCATAGTCAGGACTATTGATGGTAGTAGAGAACTATGACTAATATATTGCACATAGTTGAATTACCAAGGGTCTTGAGAGTCTTTATTTTTACTATGTTTTTCATTTTATTCATAGAAAAGTTTTCCCCAAGTTTCATCTATTTGTACACATTTATATTTAAACAATTTTCATTAAATTCCAATTTGGGTGAAATAGAAACAATACGAATTTCAATCAGCATTGTTATGGGTTTAGTAGCCCATCTGTCATTCCATCCTCTTTTTCTAACAGAGAAGGAACAACTGTGAGAATAAACAAAGTGTTCAGCACCATGGTTCAGAATTTTAAGCATCTGAACCTCCAGAAAGGAGGGACTGAATGCTCAGTTTTCATTGTGGTATGTAATCATGATGAGCACTATTAAAAATGTGATTAGAGGTGAAGCATTTGTGGCATAAATTCTAGTGAGCATTCAGTGGTTAAACAAGCACACACCATGAGCTGTTGTTTTCAGGAGAATGATTGCTGGTGAGACAGCAAAGTGTTTCAGTGTGTGCAGTGAGAGAGGGTTTCAATTCAGATCCCTACAAAGGATGCTCTTTCCAGCTATGGATTCCCCTAGCTGTGGTCTCATCCCTCCCACAGGAACAGAGGATGCTGAGGAGCCACAGTGATCACAGACAAACAGAACAGTCCAGTTGTATACAGAAAAATGGCATTTCTGACCCAGCTAACAAAGCAGAAGCAAGCATTTTGCAAACCACATTGGAGGAATGAACATCAGCAGGGAACAATTCGAGACAAAGCTTGGAAAGAGCTCTGCTTCCAAGCCCAGTTTATGCCCTTAGACAGATAAAAGCCAACTGGAGTATAGAACTGTGGGAGATCCATTGAAGAGGATTAGCAAAATTTGCACAACACACAGAAGAGGGATTTGCTCATGAGTAGGAACAGAGCACACTGACTAAGGGTAATTTTCAGTTTCTCTTCATGGGAAGTTGATGCCAAAGCATGGTAATTAAGTGTATTTAATACTAAATATTGTTCTTTCTAAGAAAATAAGGAAATTATAAAGTATTAATAATAATAATTAGCAAGGATTAAGGACATTAATCTCACATTCAGAATATGAGAATATCCTCAATATTGTCTTCAAAAAGTACTACACCAAGGAATTTGCTCCCATTCCAGTACAAGGTATTTTAGGTATTAGTAGCATTCAATGAGAACACAACATCGTCATCAGGGGGATGGCTGGGCCCTGGAGTCAAGTAGAGGTGGGTTTCAATCTTTCTCTTTTATTGTTTGTGGCTGTAAGCAAGGTATGTGGCCTCTCCAGATATCATTTCCTTAACTCTTATAGGGAATTCTTTGGTTTCCTGGGGTTGCTGTAACAGTGTCACAATACTGGCTGGCTTAAAATAACAGAAATTTATTGTCTCACAATTCTAGAAGTAAAAACTCCAAAATCAATGTGTCAGTGGGGTTGGCTCCAAGGGAGAATCTGTTTCCTGACTTTTTCCCAGCTTCAGATGATAGCCAGCGATCCCCAGCACTCCTTGGTTTGTAGGTGCATCACTCCAATTTCCATCTCTGTCTTCCCATGGCATTCACCCTGTGTGTGTCCACATTTTCCTCTTTCCATAAGGATACTAGTCATCTTAGATTAAGGCCCATTCTAATGACCTTCTGAACTTGATTATATTTGCAAAGAGTCTAAATCCAAATAAGTCTCACATTCATAGGTAGGAGTAGGACATCTACATATGTATTTGGGGGAAACAATTCAATCCCTAATAGTGATAATGATCAAATACCTTCTTCACCTCACTATGGGAAGGATTAAGTAAGTTGTTAATGCAAAGACTACTGAGAAGACTACTGAGAGTGGCTTTGTGCCCATGGAAGAACATTTTTGGCCTCCCCAACTCTCAGCATGTATGGCTCTGCAATAACAGTCGGGCTCTGGGACCTGTCTGCGCCATTGCCTCCCCTACCATGAACTCATTGCCTTGCCAAATTATTATTCTCATTATCACAAGTATTACTGAAATGCTGCCCTAACACTGCCTCTCCTGTGTGGGTGTGCTAAAACCCTTTGCAAAGCTTGATGCTGTCCATGAACTTTCTCTCCATTCTAGCTGTTCTGAGTTTAGCTTGGAAGTGGCATCGAGCTGGTATGAACTGGGAGTCTGAATGGCTGTATGAACACAGAGACAGATGGCAGGATCCCCATTGGAATGTGTGGCCAGCACATGGCTGCTATTTGTTTTCACTCTCGAGTAGTCAGCAGACACGCTGTGACTGCAGTGCAGCTGCAGTGAGATTTACTTCCAGAACTTAACAGGACTGGGGGCCAGTGCATGGCAGGGGTTACTTGGACAGGTTAAGTCCTAAAAAGAAAGCAAAGAGTCTTTTCATGTTATGGGAACACAACATAAAAGGCACTATCCCTACAAATGAGTAGACATGTTCTAGCTTTCAGAAGAGACGTGGAAGGCACATTTCTGCTTCCCATGTAATTCTGACTTGTTTAACTTCCTCAGTGTATTCCTGTTATTTTCAGGCTAATGCTAAAGTTTCTTTACATCCTTTGCAATATAGTTCAAAATTGGGCCCCTGAAACCTCTTCAGATATATCCTGCTGTTTCTTACCTCTTATGTTAGCGAACCTCTTGCATTCCTAATACATGTAGCATTTTTCTGGAATGAAATTTCAATTTATGTTGCCTAGATAAATTCCACCTTCTTGAAACTTCTGTTTGGCAGTTTCTCTCCCTTCTTCATACCCTGCCTCCCCACTTCCTTGGATGTTGGCACCTATCTTATTATTTGCCAAATGATATTAAACTTTGTCATTTTTAGTCTGGACAATGCCTTTTTCATTTTGAGTCCTTAGGGTTTAGGAAGTTGTTAGTGTTCAATAACTGCTGGTTAAAATGAATTATATTGAATTTCTTAAGAATGAGTTTTAAATTTATCTCTCTCTAGGGAGAAAAGAAACCAAAGATATTTGATCCTATTTAGTCCTTTTTCAAAGGAGTGAACATTTTCTTTAAATAGGGCAGACAGAAAACTTCTAGAAGGCAAGAGGTTGACTAAATTACGTCTGTGAGGCATGCATTCTCGCAACAAATATTTACTCCGTATCTTCTACATAGTAGGCATGGAAGACGCAAAATGAAAAAGTTCCTCTCCCTACCCATAAGGAACTCTCAGTATAAAGGGGCTAAACATGTAGACAGATAATTCAGGTACGGTGGATGAGAATACCTTGAGGTTACCCTCCTAATGGCATAATTAAAGTGTTCTAAAGAGAGAAGTCTTCCCTTAAAGGAGCTGAATGAATTTGTTTCTACTTTCTCACCCCCTGCACACTCAATAGCTATCTCTACTTTTATTTTCACCTCCACTACTCCACTTAAATTATTTTGTCAAAGTCAACACTGACCTCTATATTGTCCAATCCAATGATTATTTTTATATTATTTAACCTATCAGCAATATTTAACATAGTTTATTATGCCTTTTTATTTATTTTATTTCAGAAAGTGTTCATATTTAGTTTTTTGCACTAATTCAGTCAAGTTTGTAAGTGTGTCCCCTGCCCAGAGTGTGCACCACACCTCGTAGGTGTGAATTTGCCCGTCCCTTCTCCCTCTTCTCCCAACTACTGCCTGATGGCTCTGACTTCACTGCCTCATGCCTCTTTAGAAAAACCTTCGTAAGTTTCTAAGAAATCCCACTTTCTTGCTTTTTTTTTTTTTCTGAAGTCTCTTTTTTGGATTTATCTACCTGACACAGAGATAGCTCTGCTATGACGCTTACAAAACTTAGGTATCAGGACCCCTCCTCCTTGCAGGAATGAACTTCTTTCAATACTCTGTGGAAAAGGCAAAATTTTTGTAAAATTTGCAAACGTGAAATAGAGGTTAAGGTAACAGTCTGTCGTTCACTCCAACTACTCTATCCATCTTGTCATCATGTTTAGTGATGTTAGGTTGTCCACATGCAGTTTTGAAACCTAGTTAAAAGGAATTTGGGTTATGGATATGTTTCCTTTGGATTTAGTGGGTTTATGTGGTTCATAGTTATGTCAGGTTAGTGAGGCTGTTGCCAGACATCCCACTGACCAGCTCACCTGCTGCTGTGACATGAAAGGTGAGGGCCCAAAGTAGCACCATGACAGCAATGTGTCCTGTGGCCCTAGCGCTGAAAGAATTGTGAATAGTAGAGGAGAAAAAGGCTACAAGAGAGACCAGATTACATCTCTGTTCTCCCAATGGAAAGTAATATTACAAAATCTTTTATTTTTAAATCTCAGATTGATATGAGGGTACAAATGTTTAGGTTATACTGTTTTCATTTCTGAGGTGAAGTTCAAGTTGTAGTTGAGCCCTTCAAATTGTATACATTAGGTGAGATAACCCTCCCTCCTTCTCCCTCCCCTCTTCCTCCTTTCACCTCATGCTGGCTAGACTATACTTGTGTTTTTCTTTCATGTGGGCATCTAATTGTTTATACATTGGTCTCAAATTAGTATTGAGTACATTGGACACATTTTTTCCCATTCTTATGATACCTTACTAAAAAGAGTATGTTTCAACTTTATCCAGGTAAACACAAAAGATGTAAAGTCTCCATCTTTTCTTAAGGTTGAATAGTATTCCATGATATTCATATACCACAGTTTGTTAATCCATTCATGGATTGATAGGCACTTGGGTTGTTTCTACATCTTAGCAATTGTTAATTGAACTGCAGTAAACATTCTAGTGCAAATGTCCATGCAGTAAAATGATTTTTTTTTTTAATTCTGGATAGATATCTAGTAATGGGATTGAGGGATCAAATGGAGGGTCCACTTTCAGTTCTTTGAGAATTGTCCATATGTCCTTCTATAGAAGTAGTACTAGTTGTAAGACCACCAGAAGCACAAATGTGTTCCCTTCTCTCTACATCCACACCAGCATCTACAGATTTGGGATTTGAGGATGTGGGCTAATCTCATTGGAATTAGGTGATATCTTAGAGTGGATTTGGTTTGCATTTCTCTGATGATTAGGGACAATGAACATTGTTTCATGTGTCTGTTGGCTATTCGTCTGTCATCTTCAGAGAAGTTTCTGTTCAAGTCTCTTGCTTACTTATAAATGGGGTTGCTTGCTCTTTTCTTGTTTAATTTGAGTTCTCTGTAAGGTAATTGGAATACTCAGACAAAAAATTAGGAGAAGAAAGTAATGAAAGTGAGTCAGGTAGTTAATATGACTAAATATTATGAAGTTTTCCTGGATTTTGTGACATTTTTAGTATTTATCATCATTTCTATATCTTTAATTTATTAGAATTAATTTATCACTGTACTGTATCTAATTTTATATTTATTAATATGATTTGCTTTATTATTTTCCTTGAAAACGTCTTCCTACATTATATAAGTCCCCAAAAGCCCAACTTCACTACTGAGTGTCTCACAATCTGCCTTCTTAGCCCCACTCATTCTGACATCCTATCCCAGGTAATATTGTCAGCTCCCATGGTTTTAAAAGCCATTTATATGCATCTTTGTTGGTTGATATGGATCTTATTTTTGATCACAAAAAAACTGCAATGTGGAATAATTTTAAATTATCTGCCTTATTTTTATTATCGAAAATGGTTTCATTATTTTTAAGAAGTATAAACATGTGTGAAATATACCCTTCTCATCACCCTTCAATGTTTTTCTCCCAGAGGAAAAAGAAAACCATTATTTGAAGTTTGCTTAAATATTTATGGACTTTTTCAATTCATGTTTAAATGATTAGAGGAATACACTTAAGTTTATATATATGTACACACACGTATATTATATTATATAGTATATATCTTATATATAATATCAAAAATTACATATTCTCACATGTATGTTAATATATAACATAAAAATAAGATTTATAGTATTATAATTCTCTTTTAGAAATATACTTAGGTAGAATGAACTCATTCTAAAAAAGTGCTATATGCCTCATTGCTGAACATCACTATGGTCTACTTCAAAGTTTTTCCTTTGGGAAGCTATGCGCTGACATCAGTGCCTAACCCGCCCTTCAAAGCAAATTTGGAACTCTTTTTCTTGAATAAACATCTGAGATGTCATCATACAGCAAATAAAAAAATGCACCAACAATAATGACTATCACTCAGTAAGGCACTGCCACATGTCAACTTGAACACAACTGTGAGACACTGGTATACCAAGGTTATAAAATTTTACCAAGTTGTTTGTACAGTGCTGCCAACTTAAGCACACATTGGCAAGTTTATGAACTTATTGGACATTGTTGAGACAAGAACTCTGATGGTCATTCCAGAAAAAGAGTTCCAAAGTTGCTTTGAAATGTGGACCAGGCACTGGTATTGGTCTATAGCTTCCCAAGGGGAGTACTTCAAAGGTGGTTATAGTAATATTCAGCAATGAAGTATGTAGCACTTTTTCTGAGATAAGTTTGTAAAATTAATTCTCAGACCTTCTATCTATGTAATATATTATAGTTTTAATTCCATGTCAGAGTATATAGACCTAGTTTATTCTGTAATTCTTTTTTAAGACTTCATAATACTTTTTCATACATGTATTTCATAATTTCCTAAACTGTAAGACTAGATTTTTAACTGATGGATCTATGTTTTGTTATTAAAAAGGTAATGGAGCACTCCATTTTAAAATCCTGTCAAAGATGCCAATTACCAGTGACTTCATCCTTATGCTACTGCAGGTGTGCACCTTAATGTGAATTTAATATATAGCAAGGAGCCCAGGTAGGATGCCAAGCTCACTTCCACTAAAAGAAGACAGATTTATTGGCAGGTTGATTTGTTAACTAAAGGATCTTAAAAACGTACAATGAAATGGTCAAGTTTTTCTTTCCAATTCATTTATCACTCAACATTTGTTAAGGGGCAGCACTGAAGGTAGCTCTCAGGACAATATGTGTCATGTCTCTCAGTCTACAAGAGAAGGTATCAACTCTGGTTCCAACTCAAGGTATAACCCTTAAAAAATGATCCCACCTCTTATTTTCCCCATGTCTTCTACATTTTTTTAAAATTATGTGGACAGTTAGACCCTGTAATTAATAGAATTAATACTTCATTTCAGGGTTTATAATGATTTGGTAAATAAACAGTTATTTTATTTTTTATATTTAACTGAATTAGACTACTACAACCTGCCAACCCCTTTAGCACCTGAATTTTTGGATAAGGAACAATTGTGGAGGAAAGAGCATTTTTAGAAACAGCTGCAGAGACATGAAAGTGGCCTGGAATTGACTGAAAAAAGATGGATTTATTGGCAGGTTTATAAGTGACTGGGAACACTTGGAAGAGGTTACTGATATTCTTGAGATAGAAGAGGGAGTCTGGTTGGTAACGTGGACACATTTTGAATTCATTCCAGTGGCTTATTCTACTGATTCTGAATCATCAGCATTTTTCTCATGTATGTATGCATTATTTTTTATAGTTACTTGTGGTATCAATTCCTTTAGAAGTTTGGTTCTTATATACACTCTATCTTTGAGGGATTTTCTCCCTTATATTATAAAGCCCAGAAAATAGCAATGATTTTAGGTCAATTTACAGACCTTCCTGGCCATTGGTGCTGTCCAATATTGGATTGGGATTCTCCATAAATGCTGAGGCTACTTTCAACTTAGTCTTTGGGGCACATTTGCATGGGATGGGAGGGATGCATGGATAGTAGGTATAGGGGAGACAATATGTTATAAAGGGGATCTGGTTGGACTCACCTCAGGATAAAATCAGCATTGTTAATTAGATGCAAAGGTGAGAGAGAATCAAAGTATATGACCAAATGATCATTGATATTTTCCAAAGGCAAAAGGAGGGCTCCAACAAAGTGTGGAGATCATTATCTATCTGAATGTGCTCTACCTCTTACGTGCTCACATGTTTGTGTCTCACTATCTGTGTAATTATGTGTCTCTGGTGTTTTTACATATTTATGTAAAGAATGAGTGGGTTAATCCAAGTAAGCGCCAAGGCTACTTTTGGTCCTGGGATTTTATAACTCTGTCATTCTGTGTTTTTACTAGTGTTTATATACATTTCAGTGTGTATGCTGGAGTTTGAATGTCCTAAGTATATTTATTTGTTGCATGATAACAATGGAAGTCGAAGGGAGGAAATGTATCCCCAACTATATGATCTATTTAGACATATGAATTAAAAAAAAAGAAAAGCGCCTTTTATTCTTTTTTTTTTTTTTTGCAGTTTTTGGCCAGAGCCAAGTTTGAACCTACAATCTCTGGTATATGGGGCCGGTACCCTACTCTTTAAGCCACAGACACCGCCCCCCTTTTATTCTATCATACTTTCTTGCTTCCTGGCCAATCTTAGAACTGTCAAAACTTAGGAACTCACA
>CAUYQV010111196.1:0-21236 GCA_963574575.1 Galagoides demidoff
GACCTTGGCCTACAAGTATCTGTTCAAGTCCCTGCTTTCAATTCCTTTTACTATACACCCATGAGTAGAATTGCTGGGGCCTATGGTAATTCTGTGTTTAGCTTTTTAAGGAATCACCAAACTGTTTTCCATAATCACTGCCCTATTTGGAGTTAAACTCTGTATGTAATGTGAAGGACAAATCCCACTTTATTATTTAAATATGAAAATCCAGTTGTCCTAGCACCATCTCTTGAAAGGAGTTGGTACCCTTGTGAAAAAGGAACTGGGGCCATGGGTAGTGGCTCACACCACCAGGAGTTTAAGACCAGCATCTAGCCTAAGCTAGATGCCATCGCTACAAAAAGAAAAAAAAAAACTATACATGGTGGTGGGCACCTGTAATCCCAGCTCCTTGGGAGGCAGAGGCAGAGGCAGAATCACTTACACTGAGAAATCTGAGGTTGTAGTGGATATGATGAGGCCACTGCACTCTAGGCTGGGTGACAGAGTGAGACTGTCTCAAAACAAACAAACAAAAGAACTGGTAAAGTGGGACACCACTGACGGGGGGTCGTGGGGGAGACCTGACAACAATGTAAACTTTGATAAGCAGTTCTCGATAATCATTTCTCAGCAATTATTATAAAATTAACAAAATAATATAAAACTCATATCCTGGTGAAATAGCCACATGGCAGCCAAAAATCGTATATTCCCTTCCTGTTCTCCCACCATTCCCTAGCTTGTCATTCATTCTTTCCAACAATCGGGACTTTTTTAAAACACTGCAGGATGCCGGACAAATTGTTAAAAATCAGGACTGTCCCGCCAAAAGATCTGTAAAGATCTCTTAAAGATTTGAGTTTCAATTGCCTGTTGAGAATACTGAGGAGGTGTTTTTGACCCATAGACCCTGTGAAAGTTTTGCTTCATAAAATAGAATACACCATATGTTATAGTGTTTGCATCACTTATCTCACATTTGTTGTTATTTCAGCAATGGAGCCCTAGGCATTACCACATAACATACTGCATTCAGGTTGTGTCTGAAGGAAGCAAGTAAATAAGTAAATGAATCAGTTACCAGGTTTTTGCTTTTACTTTATTTAACCAAAAATTTTTAAATTGTTAGCTTTCTTTCTTTCTCTCCCTTTCTTTCATTTTTTTAGTGGAGGATGAGTTGGCCAAACATAGTGTTTCATGTCTGTTATCCTACCAGGGGTCCTCAAACTTCTTAAACAGGGGGCCAGTTCACTGTCCCTTAGACTGTTGGAGGGCTGGACTGTGGGCCCCTAGGAGGAGTCGGCTGCTAAGCAGGACAGGCAGAGGCGGCAAAAACACCTGTAGGCCAGATAAATGTTCTAGGCGGGCTGCATGTGGCAAACGGGCTGTAGTTTGAGGACACCTGCCAGTGGATTGCTTGACCTCCAGAGTTCAAGACCAGCCTGAGCAAGAGCATGATCCCTAAAAATAGCCAAGCATTGTTGTGGGCACCTGTAGTCCCAGCTACTTGAGAAGCTGAGACAAGAGGATCACTTGAGTCCAAGAATTGGAGGTTGCTGTGAGCTATGATGCTATAGTACTCTACACTCTACCCAGGGTGACAGAGTGAGACTTCATCTCAAAAATAAAATAAAATAAGATAAGTTATAAGACATTATTTATCTATTTGTAGCCAACCTAAAACTTACATTAGTTTTAAAAGGGGAACAAATAAAGATACCTCATGGGAGGTGAAGTCTTATTTATCATTCCAGATCCGTTTAAAATCTTTGTAATTTAAGGAAAAAGGAGATTACAGTATATATTAAAATTGAAAAAAGGTCTTACATTTTTTAGTTAATATTCTTAGGAAATAAACTCATCAACTTTTCTGCTAAATGAAATTTTTTACATTTCAATTCTTTGTGTTAATAAAAGTAAAACAATGTATTCAAAACAGAAAGGAAAGAAAAAGCCACTCTGATTTAGCGTTACTATAATATGAGCATTATTCAGAAATTGATCAGAAATTATGCCCTTAAAAATGGATAAAATAGGTCTCATAAAACTTACAGGATGCCTTTTTAAGGAGTTGAATAACTGAACTTGAGTACATTTCACACCCAAATTCTTCAAAGAAAACTCTTAAAAATCGGTTTTATTACTTAATCTATTTAAATGCTTGCAAATGTTATGTAAACCTTCTCTATGCGGGTAGAGGGTCACAGTGTGTGGCACACCTCTTGAGGGTGAGACACAATTATAAGTGGGACTTTATAATCAGTGTAACCTTCTTTGTACCCTTGATGAATCACAAACAATAAAACAAAATTATGAAAAAAAAAGATTGAGTACAAAATTCTAATAAACAACAAAATGCAAGTTGACTTGTAATTGAAAGTTGACCATAAAAAAATGTCTCTTTACAGTTTCCAGAACCATCTTTGAAATGTTAACATTAATACATATTGGTCTTTAGTAACCATTTCTTTGTTCTGGAAAAACTCACAGAAAAACATTTTATGTATGCTATCCAGAGCCTTGAACTGCTGAGAATATAGTCTCCAATATGTCATACTCAGTCTGAAATCTTTGAGCATATTTTTCTTTGTTATTTGCTTCTTTATATATATATATATATATATATATATATATATATTTGTGTGCTTGTTCTTTATGGAGTATTTTATTTTACCTTGTTTCTAATATTTTTCCATCCTACATATTGCTGGCAAAAGACAAATAATGGCCTTTATAGTAATGATAATTAAAAAGTCCAGGATCAAAATATTGGTTAAAAAAATAATTCTATCAAAAGATATAACCATTTCCTCTGCACCAAGAAACAAAGTAATTTCTATGTTAAAAATAGAAATATTAAATATTTTGAGTATTTGAGATGTCTTTTCAATTTCACCTACTTTTGTTGACATCTTGTTAATACCTACTAAATATAAGCTACTTTAAGAATAGAACATATTTCTTAATACTCTTTACATTACTATTTCTGATGACAATATCATGTATTGCCTTTGGGAATCAACAGTATTTGAAAATGCCAAATGTAAAATAGATTTTGACTGCCCCTCTCTGGTTATTGTCTCTTCTGTCATTTCTAAATCAAGATCTATCTGTCTGCATTTAATATGCATTAGAATTCAGGTTGGCATTTGGGCCCTTCCTGGAAGCACTGACTGTTCTCTCTCTTCATTCTATCTTATGTTTTTACAGCTAAGATGTTTACTGATTTGGGGGCACTGTAGGTTCAATAAAAATATTATGAATTTCTCTTTCACTGTCATTGAACCAAACTACTTCATTTACCTTAGATATTTAAGATACATTTTTGAGAATAGAAATTCTCACTTGCCTATACAGTGAACAACACTATAATTTTAAAGGGAGTAAAAACAAAGATCAGATGTTTTGATAAATATTAATTTTAATATTAACTATTTAATATAAATTTTAAAAAAAACTTTTTAAAATTTTATTGAAATGCCTTCTCTACAGTGGTGATGATATAGTGTCAAAAACAGTAATCCTGACCAGAAAAGTTCATTTTGTTATGGATGTAGGCATAAAAAATTATCACAGAGTAAGGTAAAATGTATATTAGAGATCATGTGTGTGACTGGTAATGGGGGAATTCAAAGAAGGAATTCCTATTTTGATCTGAAAAGGTTAGAGAAAACTTCACAGAGAGGGTGACACCTGAGCCTATGAGTTTGACTGGAATACAATATATTGGAGGTTAGAAATGCCAAGTAGAACTTCATTGTCATTTCCAAGATTAGAAAGTGTAAAAATGCACAGTTTGTTTATAGGTGTAAGCGACTCCACTCTCCTTGATTATCACCTCCTTTGTGTAGCCTTTCCTGCTCAGCTCAGCCTAAAAACATGTTTCCGCTGAGTACCCTTTGTCAAACGTTTCACATCCTGCAGTTAGATTTCTACCTCATGATTGTCTAGGAAATGTGTCTGTTGAAGACATAGATTAAGGTAAATGAGTTAAAATTTGTAAATTTATACAGCAGTCATTTATTTTGATTTGCAAAAACCAATGGCAAAAAATAATCTGTTTTAAGGCCGGTGATTATATAAAAGGAAGCTATCACTAATAAGCATGCAAATTAAGAACATAACATCATGTCATATTCTTAATGTGCACAATGAATAACAATTTTTATTATTGTGAAAAGTCACATAAAATGTTTTGCATATTGTTTTTTTTTTCTAAGTCTTCTCATATGTTGGAATTTTCATTTTTTCAGAGATTTTTCTATCTTTTCAAGTATTATCTCTACTTTTCCCTTAAAATATTCTTTTGTTGTAAAAGATATAGAATAATCTGCCAGTCAGTGCATTGATATAGAAAAGGTCATACATTTTTCCATGAAAATGTTCAGTCATCATGTTCTTTGTTGCTCAGAAGAATCTGAGGAACAATGAATTCACTTAAAACAACTCTAATGCTGTGGATTGGCATAGATCATAACCTTTCAAAGTGTCTGTGTGTTCTTCCTTAAGTTCACCTAATTTAGCATATTTTAATGGTATCACACAAAAGAATATTCTTGGTGTTAGAAAAGCATGCTCTGCCTCTGCCAATTACATTACAAAAATAAACAAGAAGTGTGGCCTTTCAAGACCGAAGGACATCAGCTCAGTGAATCACATACAAATAGATCAAGAATGATGGGATAAATATACAAAGTGACATATCTACCTTTAACATTTATCATGTTGACATCATGGTTCACCTTTATTTCTTCAGGTATAGTGTTAAAGAAAATTTCTATCACTGAATGAGTTGTATAATCTAAGTTTTTTTTTTTTTAATTAACAAAAGGATAAGGGAGAAATAGCATAAAGGTATTAACTTCAAAATGGGTATCTTTTCATTAGTGGATTATTTTGCATTGATAATGCCGTTTATTACACTCTTATTGCTGGTGAAAGATAATCTTTATTCAGGATCCAGTGTGTTCATCATATACTACTAGATTATTTGGAAATAACTAGAGCTCCAGTGCATGATTAAAATATTCTGAATATAGTTTTATTGCCTTAGTTTATCTAAAGTGCCTAGTACATTCTTTTTATTATATGAATGTTTTGTATAATAATTTAATATTTAATGAAAATCATAACTGTATACATTTATGAGGTATAATGTGGGATGATTTGATATGCAATGTGGAATGCTTAAATCGAACTGATTAATATCACCATTACCTCACTTACCTATTTTTTGTGGTAAGAAATTTTAAATTTGTACAGTAAATTTCTATTAGAAATTATACTTCTGAAATTTTGTAGTTATAAAATTTTATATGCACGTTAAGTTCTAATGACGTTAGTTTTTCTATGGTTGTAAGTGACAATCCAATAGTATAGAATTTTGAAAAAAAAATGAAACCTGTATTTGTAAACTTGCCAGCAAAATCTAAAATTATAGTTTTGGTAGTTATTTATCAAATTTTGCATATGATGGTATACATTTTGATGCGCAAAAAACGATCATGTAAGTGTGTTATATTTATTTAATTATACTCCTGTTTTAGATTATTTTGTTTTTTTTTCCACTATGATTACTCAGCAATAAGCATATTTCTTCTTTCAGCTTCACTCACCACCCCACCATATTTTGAACTATTTACTTGGAATTGATTCTTTGAGGTAAAATTTGGTGGGTGTTGCTATATGGAAGGAATAATCACAACATTGAAAGCAGGGCTGTCAGTTACTATGAAACTTTTGATAATGTTCCTATGTATTGATACAGCTGAGGACATTTCATTTATTATATTTTTCTATTTATCCATTTTTCTTGCCTATCCGACAAGAGGTTACTAAGAGATAGTATCCATCTCATTCATCCTATCTCATGAAGTTCCTATCATCTTTATCTGAAACGTAGCAGATTCTCAATTACTCTAATAGTGTCATAGAAGTCAACCAATCTTTACAGTTTTTGTCTGATAAGTAAAAAATGGCTATTTGTGATTATAGAACAAATCTGCTATTGTTCCATCTGTTAAATATTCCTTAAAATTGATAATTACCCATTTGAATAAAATTCATGAGTCAATTTGATTTTTTAAAGTACTTTAAAGCCTATGGATTTGGGGTCATGGTAGGTAGGTAGAGACTAAACTGTTCCCACCATAAGTGATTTCCATTACATTTCTGCAAATAAATTGTCACATTCCATTTTTATTAAAATAAATAGCTTTATAAACAGTGTTGCTTATGAGTTGCATTCTATTCCCTTAAAAGATATATTGAAGTTCCAACTTTTGGTTTCATGATGTGAACTTACTTGGAAATAGCGTCATTATACATAGATAGTTCCTTAAGAGTGGGTTAGACCAAAGGGTTGTGCTTACAAGAGGTGGGATAGAGGTAAGCGTGCTGGTTCTGGGCACCGTGTGACAACAAGGGCAGAGACTGAATGCTGCAGTTAGTTACAGTCAGAGGATGTGCAGGGTACCTTGCCAAACCCAGAAGCTAGAAAAGGAGAACACTGGAGATTTCAAAGGGAGTTGGTGCTACTGACACCTTCGTTGTGGACTTTCAGCCTCCAAAACTGTGAAACAATAAACTCCTGTTGTTTTAAGACACCAGTCTTCAGTAATTTCTGATGGCACCCCTAGGAAAATAAATTAACAAAGACTACAAAATCTTACAGATTGCAAGTACTGACAAAATGTCATGGGGATACTGATGTGTAGCAGATGAATAATGGGAGAAGCTAAAAATGGCTTTATTCTCCTTCCCAAGTCTCCTTCCGCATCGTTTTAAGGATTAATGAACAATATTTCAAATTCTTACCTGTCGTATTGCAAAGCAGCTAGCACAGATATGACAGTAAATGTGAACCAAAGGACTCACCAGCAACAGTAAGATTTTTTCTTTGATTTTGTATTTTTGAAAAGATTTTTGTTTTAAATTCAAGTTATCAGATAACAGTTCAAACTTCTTGAATTTACATTTAGATGGCCTGGCCGATGTTAGGTATGATGATTGGCTTTGGAAACATCACTCCCTGCAGTGTGTTGAGTATTATGTATAAAGTAAACTATCAGGAAGGCGGGAGAACATATAATAACAAGCTGAGGCAGTTCAGTTAGCACGGTGACAGTATTTGTAAAAGAGGCATCTTATGTATGATGCTATTTGCCATGCATATGTCTGATGCAGTCAGGAGCACATGAACATGACTCATGAGCTGGCCAAGTCCCTTTGTTTGCAGAGTAGTGAAGTGTGACAATCCACATGCTATCTTACACTTCTTCTGTTATCTTTAATGACATTAACACAAAGCACGTCTAGTTTCAACCATTCCCCTGAAGAAGGAAGGGCTGAGTGGTCGTGATGCCTTTCCAATTTTCTACCAACCAATTCTTTGGCAACTTGAGTTTACTTTTATCAACCCTAAAGTTTTCTCCATTTGTTTAATTCTCCCAAACTGTGTCCAACTTTCTGAATTCAGCAAAATTGATGGAATGCAGTCCTGTACCTAGTACAATACACTACTTTGTAAGATATCCTTAAAAGCTTCTTCACCACTTAAGGAAAATCAATACTGCTTGATGTGCTTCTGTGGCTTTCAGTCTTTTAAACAATAAATTCAACTTGATCCATTGCTATCAGTAGTTTAGAGCTGTAGTTCAGCCGTCTAGAAAGGTAACTTGGTCCATCACCTGTTATAAATTCACCCAAAGGGGCAATGTGAATGTGTTTTAAATTTATATAGTTCTTTTACAAATAAATAACAAATATCAAAACAGTGCTCCATTTTATGTATCCATGATATTATAAGGTGCAAAGCTAGTGTATTTGTTAACAAAACCTGTATTATAAGAATTTTCCTTCAAAACATGAAGGGGTTTGGGGTCACAAGATGAGGGCATCTTGGCGTGAGGAATGAAGAAGCTTGCCACAAAGTCTGTGTTGAGAGACTGAGGAACTCTGGGGGGAGCCTTCCCAAGCTAGTTAAACTTGGGCTGTATTTATTACCATAAAATAGGAAAAGGTAGCTAAAACTTACTTATCAGACATCAGCGCTAAAAAGCGGGAATGTGGAAAATGTAAGAAAGAATGTCTTCTATTTGTTTTTGCAAAATTTCAGACTTAAGCAAGACCCCTGCCTCTGTCCTCTAGAGAACTTTGGACTCTAAAGCATCTTCACCATAACCAATAGGCCTGGTACTGCCACACCTCACACAGACATCTTCTCCTGGAGGCCAGTTTTCTGATCTGCAGGCACACACCTCACGTGCCTTTCTCATGATTCTCCAGGTCTCTCAAGCAGGAAGCGAGTCTTATGCTAAAGTTCAGGGCTCAGTTTCACCTACAGATGTGTATGTACATATATAGAGATCAAGATTTACTTACAAAGAATTCGTTCACCCTGTTATGACTTCCAAAATTTTTCAAAGCTGTGGGGAGGTAAGCAGTCTGGAGACCCCGGAAAAGTCCATGTTGCAATCCTAATTAAAAATCAGTGAGACGCAGGACCCACAGGGCCGATGCTGCGGATGCAGCCCAAATGCCAATGCCGGGACTTCTCCTTTGCCCTGGGATGCTCATTCTCTTTCTTCTACTCCGACTTTCAACTGACTGGATGAAGCCCATCCACATGATGGAGGGCACTCTTCTCTATTCAAAGTCCACTGATTTAGTATTAATCCTATACAAAAACAACCTCACATAAACACCCCAAATGAGGTTTTGCCAAATATCCGAGGACTCTGTGGTTGAGTCAAGCTTACACAGAGAATTAACCATTGCTGAGACCATTTAGAGGGAATTTAAATTAACGCACATAGTTAATTGTGGCCTGGTCATTAGTGAAATGTACACAAATGTAGACTCTCATGAAAGGATAACCACCTTGCATCTCAGGCTCCAGACATTGGTAGACATACACTCTATGACTGAGGCTAAGAAAGTCAATTGGCAAGAAACCAACAGGCTGTCTGATTATCAAAAAATAAAACATTTATTCAAAGAGATAAAAATATCAAAGATAGTTACTATAATTCACAAATAACCCCGTAATATTTTGTATGAGAAAGGATAAAGCTTCTGAGTATAATGAGATGTATATATACTCCCACATTGAGTGAAAGGTTTATTTTTAGGAAACTATGGCACAAAAATAGTCTCCTCCAATGTTCTCAATGCAGTAAAAGATTGAAGTAAAGAATTGATATCTCTGTAGCATTGCTGGGGATAAAGACATTGAAATCCACAAAAATGATATCTAACCAAGGGATTTCTGAAAGGTGGACTGGCGGAGCCCAGAGCTGGGACCTGAAGTGGAGACGGTTGGATTTTTTTTTTTTTTTTTTTTTTTTTTTGAGATGGAACCTCAAGCTATCCCCCGGGATAGAGTGCCATGGCATCACAACTCATAGCAACCTCCAACTCCTGGGCTCAAGCAAGTCTCCTGCCTCCGCCTCCCAAGTAGCTGGGACCACAGGCAACCGCCACAACACCTGGTCATTTTTTGGTTGCAGCCATCATTGTTGTTTGGCGGGCCCGGGTAGCCGATTGAGCCACAGGCGCTGAGCCAAGAGACGTTTGGATTATTGAAAGCCACTGCCACTCACCTGCCTGGGCAGGGCAATAATGGCATCTGTGCCTAGGGGCAGTTAGAGACCTCTTTTATATGGGGGCAAAGGGGTGAGAAAATTCCACAGCTTGCCCTGATGGCTTTAGTGGGTTAGAGTCCTATAGTGTGAATTTCGGGGTGGGGCTAGCTAGGTCTTTATGTCCTATGTCTTAGGAGAAGAGGAGGAGGAAGAGAGGGAGGGGTTTGTGTGGCGCCACATTAGTCCAGTAACATTCATTAAAAGGAAAACCTCGTTCTATCTGTACTTCTCTTTTTTTTTTTTTTTGAAACAGAGCCTCAAGCTATCCCCCTGGGTAGAGTGCCATGGCATCACAGCTCATAGCAACCTCCAACTCCTGGGCTCAAGCAAGTCTCCTGCCTCCGCCTCCCAAGTAGCTGGGACCACAGGCGCCCGCCACAAAGCCTGGCCATTTTTGGTTGCAGCCTCATTGTTTGGCTGGCCCGGGCTGGGGATTCGAACCCGCCACCTTAGGTGTATGTGGCTGGTGCCTTAGCGATTGAGCCACAGGTGCGGAGCCTGTACTTCTCTTGAGTAAGAATCTGTTAGTTTACTGAAAACATCACTGCTTTGGGGCTCTTTTTAGTTTATGTGAAGGCAATAACAATATTCTTTCCAAGTTTATCACTAAGTCTCCCTGAGAGTCCAGTGTGCAGGTCTCAGTGTGGAATAAATAAAGGTAGGGAAAACGGCAGTGGAACTTGCTAGGAGAACATTTGTTCATCAAACCCAGGATGCAGCAGCATTGAACTCATTAATGATTGCATCTTATCTTTGGGTATGTTACTCAAAGACTCAGATCTAAAGCATGGACATATATAATAAAGTTATAAATTTTTAATAATGTTATTAATATAATGGAATACTTTATGACCACTAACATGTAACAAAATATATGTGCATATTTATATATGGACAGGAAACCATCTCCAGGACATATCGTTTACTTGAGTGAAAATGGAGAAGTGAATATCAATCCGTTTCCACTTGTATTCAAAAAGCCTAGACTACTAAAGTCTGGAAAAATTCAAGTTACACATTAAGGCTAGCTCATGCCTTTTGTTTCTCAGTTTTTAGCTAACTATATTATGTTTGGAGCGTGGAAGAAAATTAGTGTGTGGACGAATCTAAAAATTATAAAGACAGAAATAATAATAATTTAAAATGTATGCTTAGCTTGAGGAACTACAATTATAAAATACTAAAGAAGACATGATTCAAAATCATTTTAATACCAATGTTATGAGATATAATCTCGCAGAAACAAATATATAAATAATTAATGTTACATGATTTAGGATTTGAAAACCAGATTTCAAAATATTTAGTACATCAAGATACTATTCATTAGTAATGAATCAGCTGGACAGTTTTCTTTTATCAAAATAAGAAGTAAATAAGCTTTCCTTGAACAGTTCCTAAGTACTTGATAGATTTAAGAATAAACAGATATAGAAGTTTAATTTTTAAAACTTATGTAGGTATTTCTAAATTTAAAACATCTACTTTTAATAGGTTGAACTTTCAAGTAGAAATTTAATATGAATTATGCTAAAATTTTTAGACATAGAGAACATTAAATAGAACTTACTAGTCACTCAAGTTTACACAGTCATTTGTATCAATTCCCAGACGTGCACAATATGTTATTAATCTTCATTATTGTACTCACGGAATAGAACATAGGCATCTGTATTTTTAAACTTTTGTGTTTCTTATGATGTGTATAACTGAGTATCTGCCTCACTGCTTTTTAACTGCCAATCAACTGATCTTTAAAAATAAGAAAAATATTATCTTTAGTGTGTATCTCTGGATTTTGTGAGTACTTTAAATACTTGTGAAGAGTTACAACAATAAAAACCTTTATTCTTAGTAGGAACTGAAAATTAAAAAGAGTTTGTAGATTCTAATGTGCATTATGTACTATAATGCATTATAAACTATATATAGATACAGATATAGAGAGGAAACATTTCTTAAATGTCCCAAGCTTTCGATCTATCAACTCATTTAATCTTCCCAAGAATCTCATCTTGTAAATATAATTATTCCTTCAGATTATAGATTAGAAAACTAACCTGAAACAGGATGCGGAATAAACAAATGCCTAATCTATTACCTTCAGGAAACAATGACAGCAAGATTGAATTACACGTATTTCACGAAAGTCAGTGAAGAAGGATTTCTCAATAGCACCCTTTTAAATATATAACTTCGAAATACTTTAAAGACATTTTAGGAGTTAATTTCTATAACTGACACTTAAATTACACAAGAACTACTATTGTTAAAGAAGATTTAATTTTTAAATATGTTTACTGAAAACCTACTAGGAAGACATGATGGAAGGTATAAGATAAACGGTTTATAATTTCTGCTGACAAAAGTTCCTGCTTTACAACTTCTAATCACTACATTCACTAAAGCCAGTTGTTACCATCTCAAAATCTTTAGAGTAAGCTATATAGTTGCTTATATTTTTATTTTGTTATTGTTTTGGAGGTTTTATCAAAAAAGTACTTATCTAATCTTTTTAATCGATATTCTTAATTTAATTTTTCCATATATTTGTTATATAGTATCTTACTTATCAGAAAGTCCCCTATAAAAATAATTATGATTCTCTTTTAATTATTTAAAATACTTTCTCTAAAACATTATATTTGGGAGCGCTAATACATATGTTATTTTTGAAAAAGTAATCCTACTTGAGTCATAAGCATAGAGGATATCTTTTTGTCTTCACTCTTTGAAAGGTTAACTACAAGAATGAATATCAAAATGTATTTCTTCGTACGCCTCAGTTTTGATGCATTTAAAAAAAACTGAAGAAAACATGCAAAGGACATAAGTAATGGTTGTTCGATTTATAAGGCTGATTGAGATCCCTCAGGATATTGATCAATATCAGGCAATCTGTATTTTAATCCAGGGCTACAAAGCATCGTCAAATCCAGAATATTTTGTTCCTACATAGATGTGTTTTCTTTATACAAAGATGGTTTTCTGTTTAATAAATTATTTTCGGATTTGTGTATTCACTGAATCTGATCATCGACACAGCTATTGTAGAAATTTCAAGGCATCACTTTGCTTGTTGTTAGTGAGAAATAACATGAAAGTGTTAGCAAGCAAGGGAAGGAGGACACAACACATAAAACTGCTCTGTGTCTGCCTCACTGTGCTGGTACGGTTCTGTAGTTACTGTGTTACAGCACTTTATTTTCTGTATTCTCAAATTTTCTTAACTTGCCATTTTCTTAATTCCCTTTCTGACATACCTCTCTTTCTACCTGCATATTAATGTATATCCTATGAGTCTATTTGATTTGACTACTGCTTCACATAGTCTATATAATATTGGTAATCCCTACAAGTACAGATTTAAAGAATCTAATATTTATTTTATTGCTTAAATATAAATCAAAATTATCTTCTCCTTATAAGTATACTATTTTAAATCTTAATCTTTATCCATAAATGCCATTCGTTATGCTAACCAGAGGGCAGATCAATGTATTCCAATAAATCTTAGGCTATAGTGACATACGTTGAGAAACACTTTTCATTAACAAGACCACAAATAAATAATACGTTTTCAACTTAGATATTTAATATTGGCATATTGAAGAAATTTTTTTCATTTTATTGTTAGGCCTTATACAGTAATACAGGACCGCATTGACAAATTTATTCTTACTTTTTGGTAAACATTGTTACTGATCCATGAATTTAAGAATAAAAACAAATCAGAAGAATATAGATTGAAAATAACCACAAAACAATAGGAAAAGTTATTTAGTAATCAGCTCCCTTATCTTCTGTACAAATGTCCATAACTGCTATGATGATAGTAGTCAACAATGACTTGTCTGTGGAAGAATGACAATGTTTTCATCCATTCCCGAAACTTGGAAAGCAAATTAAGTCAAATAGTCACAAGTGCCAACTTCAAAGCAAATTTTCCATGGTAACTGTACCTCAGAAGACCATGCTTGCAGATTTTTGCCAATTAGCAACTCCAAAGGGTGCTATTAGTTCCCTCAAAAACATAAGGGACATGGTTTCATCTGTGGTTGCTATTCCTTTTTTATAGCATGCTGTGACAAAAGATGGAATACACAACAGAATAGCGTTTAGTTCTTGCCCATAATCATCTAAGTGGTTCATATAAAGAACAACACATATTATGGAGGAGTAGTTTTCAGTAAAGAATAATTGCCCCGGTTAAATCATCAGCCCAAACTCAGAAGATTGCGCTGTACCAACATCCAAAACCTAAATCACCGTTAGCTTCTAGATTATGCACTCACAACGTCTATCATCTGGGGGGTGAGCTAAGAATAACTGACACATACATAATGGAATTCTTTACTACAATGACCATGGCAACTTGGGATAGTATAAAAATTATTCTTCACAATTAAATACTGACTGCATCTTTAGATTGCAATCACATAAACACTCAATTTACATTTTTAAATTTCTATTACTTTTTGAGAAATCTCATCACTCTCTCCTACCAATGTTGTCCTATATTGTTATAAACCCAGGAATTATAAAAGTATTGTTATCTTAATGTTTTAGCTGATGATTTTATGAAGCTACATCAAACAATATACATTTTTAAAACTTTAGAAATATTCTTCTATGTTATTATAAACAGTTACAAATAAATTTGTTCTTCTATTATTGGCAAAATATTTCCATCCAGTTGAATTAGAAGAAACGTGACACTGATACAGGAATAGCATTGTTCATTTCCAAATATCCTTCAAGTGGTTTGGACAAGTCTACCACAATAGCGACTAAGTGTACAGGATATTACTGTTATTAGAACGATGGCTCACTCTGATGCAGTTCTAAAAATGAGAAGTAAATAATTCCCCTGCAGTACTACCTACTGTAGATATTCAAAACCACTCAAGGAGAAAAAAAAATCCCCAAATAATACTGTTTAAAATCTCTTTCAAAATGTGGATCTCTAGTCCTTAACAAAAAGTATTTCTCTGCTAACCCGCCTCAAAAAATAACATTGGCACTAATTATGAGGAAGCTCTCAACAAGAGATTGCAACCCAATAAAATGTCACACATAGAATACTTTGAAGAGCCTGTGAGTTTTCAAGTTCTACTTTAATTAGTAAAAAAAGAAGCATTTTAATCACATACAAGATAAACAAAATTCAAGAGTGGCTTTTTTTTTTTAAGAGTTTGCCACTTTTTAAAAGTTAGAAATAACTCTGTTACTAGGATAGAATTTATATTGCTCCAGTCAGGGTTATCCACATGCCTATCACCAAAATAGTGTTCACTGTACCTGAACAGCTAGGTTTTTACTCCTCTTCTCTATCTCTCCTTAATTTCTAGTCATCTTTACATCTCTTTGTGTCCATAATGCCCATCAATTAGTTCTCAACTATTAGAGTTCGTGTGATGTTCATTATCCTAGCCTTTTAGACTATAATGGATGCATATAACTATGGAGAACTTATCATTTCTATTTTCTTAGAAGTATGTAATAATAGAAATTACACTTAAATTTTTTTCTTAGATTAGTGATCCATTACATGTATAACAGAGATCTGTGAAGGAAAATAAAAGATACCAAAAATGTAAGAAAAAATGCTGTAAAAAATAAAATTTCTAAGAAATACCACATGTCAAAAGTAAAGTTGAATAATGATTGTTGAAGCTGTAAAAAACAAAATACACTATTTTGTTTTAAAAAAACTAAATTGTTTAATTAATTTTGATCACTTAAAAATTTTCTTTGCTGTAACAACTTTCAAAGGGAAAGAGCATAGTTTTTATTATATTGACAACTAAAAAGTATATATTTTTGTGGCATAAAAAAGTGACACTGAAATAATATGTATATGTACACATTGCAGAATGGTTAAATCAATATATCTAACATATGTGCTACAACATATACCTATTTTTTTGTGACAGAGTTTAAAATCTAATCTTTTAGCCATTTTGAAATATACAGTATATTGCTTTAACTGTAGTTACCCTTATGTACACTAGATCTCTTAAACTTGTTCCTCTTGTATAATGACTAAAATTTTATGTCCTTTGACCAAAGCCTGTCCAATCTTGAAAGAGCATAGTTTTAAAGAGGACCTCCCTATAAAGAATATAAAATTTTGTATGGATTACAAAATGTATATTAATGTACCACTAGGAGATCCATGTCTATTTGACTTTAAAAATAAAAGAAAGATATTTTCAGTGATGGGCCTTATTCATGCCAACTTTTGGGTTGTCTGGTACATCGATCTCCACCAATCATAAAAATATTCAGATCAAATCTCATACCTTATTAGATTTACTGTTATTTCTAGAGGCATTTCCTATTAAAAAGAGATTTTTTTTTTTTAACCAAAAGGCAACAGTAAATTTTGGAAGAGATGTGAGTATGTTTTGTCTACTTAAAATAAAGGGAATAAAAATTTAGAAAACTTATTTGAAAACTTGTTGGAAATATTCACTAACCAAAAACTTTATTTTATTTTCAAAAACTACTGCTTTTATAATGAAAGTTTCTTTTACTCTGTTATTTAACTTAGACTTTCAAATACTGTAAAATTCATTTGTCTTAGTCTTCCTCAGTGTCCAATCACCACACAATGAATATTTAGAATTAACTTATTTCTTTAATTTTCCCCTATGTGTCCTTCCTACTTTAAAATGTTTAAAAATATTTTATTTTGCAAATATAATCTTAAGAGCCTTGGGCTGAAAAATAATGTAGAAATACTCCACAGGAAAATCCCAATGACAATTCTGTGGCTGTTTCATTCTCCCTCCCTCCTGTTTTTTGGTTATGACTCGATGTTTTCCTACGTACTCTGTAGCAGTGATAATTTTTTATCATAATTGGTAGTTTTATTTACTTTGCAGACAGTAGTGCACACCCGGAGTCTGCAAAAGACTCTGCCAGATGCTTGAGACACAGCTAGGGACTTGACAGATGTGATCATGCTCCGTGTGGAATTATCAAGGCAAAGAAAAAGATTTAAACACGTAATTGCAAGTATTAAAAAGGAAGTGTAAAACATCCTAAGAGCATTTAGGGATAGAAGTTAAACAAATCTGCTGGGTCAGGGAAGATCTCTCTTAGGCAAAGATGTTTCTGTTAAACCCAGAAGGAGAAAGAGAATTTAGCATAAAACACAAGGAAAGGGAATATTGGCAGAAAGAAAAGCAGTTGACATTTGGGTGGCCGAGAAGAGATCTTGCTGCCATTCTATTACTCTAAACAATGATAGATACATGGTTATTTCTGGGGCACTGAGTAATGCAGCAATTAATGGGGTAAGAGAATAAGTAGATTACCAATCATATGGGACTCTATAAGTCATGAAAAGTTTTCAGAATTTATCTTAAGTATAATGGTAAATAAAAGAAATAATACAAAAAATCACTTAGGTGTCCATTTTACTACAGTGCCCAGAATGTCTAGGTAGGTGTGAGTGGAGGGCACCAATTCAAACAGATAATCCAATTAGGTGAAGATTAGCATCAACTAAATGGTGGTGTCTCAATAAGAGACCACCATACGTTTGACTAAGTACCTGTCATTACGGAAGGAGATAAAGTGATAAATGAGAGAGAGGTTTATGTGATGCTTAATTTTAAGTGTCGAATTGACTGGGAGACATTTCTGAGTTGTCTGTGAGGTGTTTCCATAAAAACAACTAGCCTTTGAGTCAGTAGACTGAAGATCTGTCATTTCCATTATGGGAAGATTTATCATCCACTCCACTTTGGGCCAGGATAGAGCAAAAAGGCAGAAGAAACAACCTTCTCTCTCCCATCTTAAGATGAAATCTACACCTTCTAATGCCTCTGACATTGGAGTTCTTATTTCTTGGGCTTCCAGACTTACACCAGTGGGGCTCCTCTACTGGTCTCGGAGCCTTCCAACTTGGATGGAATAACACCAACTGATTCCCTGGTTCTCCAGCTTGCAAAGAGCTGATGGTGGGACTTCTCCACCCCCCTTATCTTAGTAACCAATTCTCATAATAAATATACATATACAAACATACATATATGTATCTGTATAAATAAATATGTATATATATGTGTGTACATTTGTATATGCATTTATATATCTGATTGATTTGGTTTCTCTGGATAATTTTAAAACAATCTGTGAATTCAGCACAATATAATTGAATATTAATTAAATTAGGAGGTAAAAATGAGAGGACAAGCCAAATGTATGATCCTAGTTATCTATCAATTAAAAGTAGGTGGTCCTGCTATCTACTAAGATAAACATTTGCAGAGATCAGGAAACTAAGGGGAATAAAGAAGTTTTTGTTTGCACCTGATGAATTTAAGTTTCTTATGAGTCACCCCAATGGAAATATAAATTGCAATAAAAACATAAATTTGGAATTTGTGTGTGACTTATGAGCTGGGTGTGAGTAGAGCTGGAAGGAAATTTTGCTAATAAAGTGAATGGAAGATACTATTTTGTGAGGAAAATTTCTATAGAAGATGCATAAAATCATGTTAATAAGCCAAAAAAATGTGTTCTTACTGAAACTAGTCCCTCTGATTAAGTAATAGAGAATGTGTTGTAGACCATTTCTCAGTCAAGTTAGCAAAAGCCATAATGAAATACGATAAGGCATAAATAATGAAAATGGAAGAAAGATATTACCAATAACCATAAAGGAACATGGCATCTGTATGTATTTCAGCCTTTGCTAGTTTTGTTAACAAGTTGGAAACCTATAATTCATGGTAAAACATTCATAAACCTTGGACACCTTATGTAAATGAAAGAAGCTGCACACACAGAAAAGCACATGTGCGTGATTCCATTCCTATCAAATGTCCAGAGGCAGGAACTCTAGAGTGACCAGAATAGCTTGGTTATTATGCAGGGCTGGGGCAAAGGTACAGAATGGGAGTGACTGCAACTGGGTAGAGACATTTTCTGGGATGAGGAAAATATTGTAAATTTAGCTTGTGGTGATGATGGTGCAATTCTGAATATACTAAAATGGTGTATGTCTTTTAAATGGGTAATTTTTTATGGTATATGGATAATATCACAATATAAATGTCTTAAAATGTGAATAAATTGAAAAAGGAGGGACAGGAAATGGAAGACGAGGCAGGAGTTTAGGAAAGTTCAGTAGAGTAGACTTTGATGTCTATTGCACATTGAGCAAGTTATTTACTTTCTTCTGATCCTCTTTTTTAAAATTTAAGTCAATAGTCTATATTTCATAGTGTTTTCCCTCTAAGAATTGAAAGCACTTTGTACTGCTTTTAATGTAAGGTAACTGATAAACATTTTTATTGGAATCACAGAATCAACCTCTCAAAACATTGACTCTCAGATTTTTTTTTTTATTTCCTCATGTGGACCACAGGAATAATATCTGACTAACTAAACTGTTGGCAGATTAATTAAATTCAATCTCAAATTCATCTTGAAGTGGGAAAAATATGAGTCCAATACCACACCCATTCAGGGAATGATACTCAAATTTATTAAAAGTTTAGTAGATGCAGGTATCTGTGCTAAATATTTCACAAGGGATCATCACTCAGGTTCATAGGCAGAATCCTCTTAGCTGCCATGACAGATGTGTGCTTCGAGAGAAACAAAGATTAAACAAAAAACCACTTTTTCAAGTCAAATGAATAATCATATGTGGGCAGATGTAAGGAGTCAAAAACATTTTCTTTTATCCAGAAAAATCATTCATAAATTACAAATAACCTACTGTTAAAAATGATTTAGGAATATTTATTGAAAGTAGCCCAGGATTTAAAGACAAAAATTCTCACTTGATAGTTCTCCTTATATCTCTTGGTCAAGTTATTCTTTGAGCCTTAGTTTCCTCGTTTCTAAACTGAATCTGATAATAGAAATATTCTCCATATTAAATGATGGTTATGAAACTTTAATGAAATTATGTACGTGACTCCTCTGCATCGGACAAGTCACTGTCTATATTAGTCATAGTAGTTGTTTTGTACTAACATGGTAGTGATAGTACACATAATTTAAGTAAGTCTTGAAATAAAAATGTAAAATAAACTCCAAACTTACACAACTCCAAAGATAATAAAATGAAATCTTATATTATATTTAGTTTACTTACCAGGCTCTCTCATAACCATATTAAAACAACAACACCACATTCTCAATAATAAAATTCAATATAGGAAACTATTTTCAGACACTACACTTGGTGTACTTTTTGTGGATCTTTAAACTGGAGTTAATGAAAATTCAACATAAAAGCAATGTCTTCAACTATAGTTTTTAAAAAGATACCAGAGTCTAATGAATTAATAAAAATAGATGTCTAAAAATGAAAATGCAGCTTCAAGCTTTATGAAACCATTTCTCTGGGGAATGAACCACTGAGATTTAGGAATGAGGAAACTGGTGAGGAAACTTTGTTTTGCTGAGCTCCTCTGGTGCATGAGAAATGGGGCCAGGATATGCATGCATTATCTTTAATCTTCATGACAGCTTGCAAGTTTATTATTCCCTTTACTAAAGTTAGTAGGTGCAATGAAAATATTACATCCTTTTCATTGAATGAGAAAATCGCAAACTTGATAGATGGATTAGCTTTACATGAGTGACCACCATGATCCTTAGCCTGTTTTCAAATATCTTTGATTTTAGTCAGCCTTGGGAGAAAGCTTACAGGAAAGGAAATGTGATGTTCAGCATCCTGGTGAGACTCCAGGGCTTATGTACTCTCCTCTAATTGAAAAGAAATTCTACAGCTTCTTTTTATCTTCAGTCTTACTCAACTTTTTGGGCCTGAGAAGACCCTATGCTTGGTCTGATGTTCTGCTATTATTGTCTTAACATTCTCAATTTTTGAACAAAATGTCTCTCATTTCCATTTTTCTCTTGGATTTGCTGATGCTAAACTCTATAATATTGAAAACTACTGTACAGTTCTACATATGGAGCAAATCAAGGTATCAACTAAGAGTTAGGAGTATTGAAAGGTTCTTTTTTAACTCAGTTGATATTAGAGAAAACAGAGTTTGAAACAGAAAGTACCCATAGAGAGAATGTTAAATCACAGACCTAACATCAGACCAAGCGTAGGGTCCTGTCAGGCTATAAGCCTGGGCAGCCAGACCCAATGTCTTTCGTAGACAGTGTGAGACTGGGAATCAGAGTCAAATGATTGAGTAGGCGAGAGAGACCATGGGGAAGGGTGTTTGAGGGAAACAATGTGGTCTTGTTTGAATACTAAGTTCTAACTGATCTCATGCAGAAAGACTTGGATCACACATAATGTATTTTCAGAGTTTCTCACATTTTGGAGAAAGAGAGACAGGCTTTTCTGGCCACATGTACCTGATTATGAGTATTATTCAGAAAAGGGAGTAATACTCACGTCAGCCGAGGATAGGGTGGAAAAGTTGGTAAATGGGATCTGGAGGGGGCAACATCTTTCACTATTGTTCCTCCCTCTAATTCCATGGTATTCACAGTCTGTTCTATCAGCGTATCTCCAGCAGACTAAAGCACAGTGCCCCAAGAAATGTAACAGCTTAGCTGTATACCATTGTCTAGTGGGAATAGTCTAGGTCAGAGTTTTTCAGCCTTTTT
>CAUYQV010111202.1:0-13721 GCA_963574575.1 Galagoides demidoff
AGCTACTTGGGAGGCGGAGGCAGGAGACTCGCTTGAGCCCAGGAGTTGGAGGTTGCTATGAGCTGTGATGCCATGGCACTCTACCCAGGGGGATAGCTTGAGGCTCCGTCTCAAAAAAAAAAAAAAAGAAAGAAAGAAAAACAACGAAGAAAAAAAACCCTATAGCAGAACAGGAACAGTATAAAGATGAAGCCTGCCAAATAATGACTCCCTTCCTGGAACGGTTTATCAATTTCCCCACTTCTCCTGGTGCCCCAAGGGTGGATGTCTCCTGAGGAGGTATCTCAAACAACTCATACTGTTATAGAGGTAATGGCAAGGTACCTACAATATACAATAAAGGTCTTCTTCACTTACATGAGGAGTCTCTTAGAAGCAAAAATAAGAGGTTTCATACCTGATATTGCATGAAAATAATATGGCTGGCTTCCTAAATAATACCTCCACCTACCATTTCTCCCCTTCAAACTAACTCTGTATTTTATCATTAAAATAATCTTCCTGGCTGGGCACAATGGCTCAAGCCTGTAATCCTAGCACTCTGGGAGGCTGAGGTGGGTGGATTGCTTGAGCTCTGGAGTTTGAGACCAGCTTGAGCAAGAGCAAGACCCCATCTCTACTAAAAATAGAAAAAACTAGCCCAGCATCATGGTGGGCACCTATAGTCCCAGCTATTAGGAGGCTGAGGCAGGAGAATTGTTTAAACCCAGGAGTCTAAGGTTGCTGTGAGCTATGATGCCATAGCACTCTACCCAGAGTGACAGACTGAGACTTTGTCTCAAAAAAAAAATCAAAAAATCATGAACTTCCTAAGTGCCCATCAAACCATGAATAGGTTAACAAACTGTGGCATATGTATACCCTGGAATACTATTCAGCCTAAAAAAAAAAAAAAAAAAAGATGGAGACTTTACATCTTCCATATTAGCCTAGATGGAGTTGAAACACATTCTTCTTAGTAAAGTATCACAAGGCTGGAAAAGTAGGTATCCAGTGTACTCAACACTAATATGAAGCCACTGTATGAACTATTGCATGCCCACATAAGATAGAAACTCAATTCAATTCAAGTTAGAAGGAAGGGATAGGAGAGAGGGAAGAGTGGGGAGGAGAGGGGGCATTGTGTACTCCCACCTAATGGCACAATGTAAGCATATATAGCATACCTCCTGGGCACAGAACGCAACTATAACAGAGACTTTACCTAACAAATGCAAACATTGTAACCTAATCATTCATACCTTCATATTAATCTGAAGTTTAAAAATAAAAAGGATCATAGGCTTTCTAGCTAAAAAAATCCTCTACAATCACATGGTCCAAACTTCTTACTTTATGGAAGAGGGGCCTAAGGTCAAGAGAGGTTAAAAGAATAAGTGACCAAATCAAGATCATATTAATTCCTTTCCTCAAATTCCAAACACCTTAGTACGTATTCAAAGCCCTTCACAACCACCTCAACCTACCTACTGAACTTCATCTCCTCTAGTCTCCCCTGGCACCCCTAGAAAACCCCTTGTTTTGTCAAGGGTGGACATTAGGAAGACCTTTGGGAGAGAGAACCTGTTGTTGGAACCTGTCCCCAGTGTTACCCTGGTGAAAACTATTACAGTACCCTGAAGGGTAGAACCATCTAAGACAAAGGTCAGGCTCCATATATTCTGGAGAGGTCCAAAAAAAGAGAAAAATTGTGGATGGCACCTTTGGCTCAGTGGGTAGGGCACTGGCCCCATATACCAAGGGTGGCTGGTTTGAATCTGGCCCTGGCCAAACTGCAACAAAACAGCCAGGCGTTGTGGCGGGCACCTGTAGTCCCAGCTACTCGGGAGGCTGAGGCAAGAGAATCACCTAAGCCCAGAAGTTGGAGGTTGCTGTGAGCTGTGATGCCCGGCACTCTACTGAGGGAGATAAAGTAAGACTCTGTCTCAAAAGAGAGAGAGAGAGAGAGAGAGAGAAATTGTAGTTTCAAGCAGTGGAAGAACTCAAGGGTCTCAAAATTAGAGTGCTCTCTAGATAGGTTCTAATCCAAATGATTTCTTCTCTATCCACTGCATTTATGCTACTTGGTCTTACTCTCCTGTCTTCCTGAAGTGCCCCCCACATCTTCCTCTCCAACCATTGCACATTTGCTTGTTCAGAAACCCTTCTGTGACCAGCTTAGCCCAAAGGGCAGCTCTCCTTCCTCTCCTTTGACTCTCTTAAAGCCCTCACTGTCCATGACATTTGTTAGAAGATGTTATAGGGAAATTTTTTTGTTTGTTTTTTGTTTGCTGAGACAGAGTATCACTTTGTCACCCTCAGTAGAGTGCTATGGCATCATAGCTCACAGCAACCTCAAATGCCTGGGTTTAAACGATTCTCTTGCTTCAGCCTCCCAAGTAGCTAGGACTACAGGCACCCGCCACAATGCCTGGCTAGTTTTAGAGATAAGGTCTCACTCTTGCTCAGGGAGGGGGGGGTCTTGCTCTGGCTCAAGCTGGTCTCAAACCTGTGAGCTCAGGCAATCCACCTTCCTCAGCCTCCCAAGTGCTGGGATTACAGGTATGAGCCACCGCGCCTGGCCATGGGGAAAGTTTTAAATTAGCAACACTTGCACCTTGGACAGAGCTCATTGGCTACAGTACTGTCCTGTGCAAAACTGGCCAGTGTTTCCATGTATTCCCAACACTGTGACTTACATGTTTATCTGTCTCATTACCTCTCATCCCACCTAGACTTTCACCTACTAAAAGGCAAGGAAAGAGATTGTATTGTATATTTCTCCACAGCCCCCAACTGGATGTAACCATGACTATGAATATTCACCGAGCACCCCTGGTATGTGAGTGGCTATTCTGGGAGTTTTGCACACATTATTTCATCTGATCCTCACAACTTCTTAACAAGTGAGAAAGCTGAGGCTCAGAAGATGAATAAACCATTGAGGTCATGCAATTAAAAAGTGGCAGAAAGCTACAATCCAAATGGAGCCCTAGGCTACGGGGAAAGGGGAGGGGGCAGGATGGGTGAAGAGAATGATATTGTGGGGATCACGCCTATGATTTATCCTATTAGGGTACATGTGAATTTGTCTAAAGGCTGAATATGAATGTCTTAACCCAACAATTATGAGAAAGACATGATGGCTATGTTAGCCAGTTGGATGAGAGTTTTCCAAACTGCATATGGAAGCAACACACTGCATCCTATGATAGAATTAATGTACACAATTATAATCTAATAAAAAAAAGATTATAAAGTCTCTATTAAAGGCTCTGACAGGTCCTGCAAAGCCAGTTTAATTTAGTGTTTGCTAACCTGTGCCCTTTTCTTAAACAGAGCCCATGATGTCCCAAGAGGAGGCATGTCTATCCATCCAACATTCTCTGCCTGTGTATTTGCATCTGCACCATTCTCCTTGCTCTTCCTCATGTGAGCATGACGGCTCCTGCATATGCTGCATATGCCCTTTCTGAAGATCCTCCTCATGGCCTGTCACAGTGAAAAGTCAGCTTTGTTTTGGCTTTCCCCGACCAGGACTTCTGAGACAGAGCTCTGACCCCTGTGCCCACTGACCAGGCTGTCTTCTCTCTATGGCTCATAGCAGCCTCCAACCTCCATCCCTGAAAGGATGACCATGACTGGGGGTGGCTGAAAACAGAAGTCTCTGTGATCAGTGCTAGGAACCAAGAATCAGTGCCATTGGCCCCTAGCACTGATCACAGAGACTTCTGGTTTCAGCCACCCCCAGTCATGGTCATCCTGGGAGCCTCTCACAAGGCAGGAGACTCTCAAGTGAACATTGTGTCCTGAGTCCTCATCTGTTAAAAATGCAAGAAATTCTCCCAAAGCTTTACAAAAATTGTGGGATAATTTAAATGCTTACATTTAACAATTCATTCATTAGTTCAGCACATGTTTCTAGAGCTCATAATTGGGTGCCAGGCACTGGGAAGATGTCAGTGAACAAAACAGACACGGTTCTATTTTTATGGTCACTTACATTTGAGGTGAAGTAGAGAAATATCAGGTGGACATTAGGCATGTCAGGTAGTGACAAGTGCTAAGGAGCAAAACAAAGCTAGGTGTGGGGCACACAGGAGGTAGGGGAAGGAGGGATTCCCCTTTTCCATGGTGTGGCTCTGAAGGCCTCTCTGATATAGTAATATTTGAACAGAGAACCAAGGAAGAGTGGGAGGGAGGCAATGGTTGTCTGTGGGGAGAACCTTCCAGATCAAGAGGACAGCAAAGGCAGAGATCCTGAGTGGGATCATGCTGGCAAGGAGGTCGGGTGGCTAGAGTGAGAAGGGAGGGGATGGAGAAGCCAGACATGGCCCTTAGCCCTGAGAAGCCCCAGGAGAAGGTAGGGCTGGACAGATCCAGAGGACAGAGCTTACAGGGATTGCTAAGAGAGTTCCTGGGGAGGGAGAGAGAAAGAACAGAGAGGCAAAGATAACAACAGTTAATGCTAAGTGATAAACATCTTCTTGTTTTCATCCTGACAAGGCATCTCTAGGAATGGGAATCACCTGGCCTAGAGTCTGACTCTGAGACTTGTAAACACAAGACCCAGACCAGCCACTCTCCTGCCCACCTTCCCTGTGAGAGAGGATGCAGGCCCCTAGTCTGCCAAGGATGGATTATAGGCCCCACTTACAGGCTGGCAGACTGGGGCTTGGATGAGGGATGGGGCCCGTCAGTGCTCAGCAAGGACCCTGAGGATGAGTATCCTGCCTGAGGAATCCTGCCAAGGTGCTGACTAAGGATGCCCAGTGGGGAGAGGTAAGAGGATCAAACAGCTTGGTGCCCAAGTCATAAGGGGGTGACAAGAGACCTATTGGACCAGGAGCCCTTGCCTTGACAGAGCCTTGATGCTGGCCTGCTGAGGGGGTTATGGTGGGCTGGCCACCTTGGCAGAGAAGAAGGCTGGGGTGGGGGCACATCCAAGGATGCAGCATACAGGGGGCAAAGAAGGGAATGCTCTAGTGTCCTCCAGCAATGATGGTTTCAGGGGGAAAAGTCTAGAATCCAAAGACTCAGGAGGGAAATGCAGCTTCTGTTTAGCCTGTGACCCCAGCAAATGGCCTAACCTGTCTACGGCATGACTTCAGCCTTGGAGAAATGGGAACCTCCTCTCAGGAGCTTTTGGTGTGTGAGTAAACATATCTCCCCTCCCAGGCCACAGTGTAGTCCCCCCAGGCCCTCTGGGAGACCAGACCACACCCTTGTGATTTGCTCCCCATAGAGTCATGGAGGCTCATGGACCCAGAATTGGGGCACATCCCTGCAGGCTGAGACTATAACCATCCTTGGTGGCACTAGAGCCCCCAGTGCCTTCAGCTCCTCCAGCACCTCTTTCCTCTGTCAGCCACAGGGGAGAGGCAAGATTGAGGGGGCCATTGCTGAGTTCACCTCCACCTCCCTCCTGGGCAGAGAAGAAGGCTAAAGAGGTGGAAGGGAAGGCGGGCACATCAATGGCTCCGGAATCCCTCGTGGAGAAGAGCCAGGGGGGTGCTGCAGGGCTTAAAGACAGACTCTGCCCTCACCCTCCTATGCTGGGGGAAGCCCAAGACTGACAGCCACTAGAGGTGAGGGCACAGGCACAGCAACCACAGAGCAAGAGCCTCCTCCCACTGTCTGACATCTGCTAGAGCAAGGGTAGAGAGTCTGTACCCACCACCTGCTCCCTGCCCCTGGGACCCCCCTGGAGACCCTCATTGCTATCCTGGGTCTGCCTCTCTTTTCCATGTCCCCAGCAGGGTTTCTTAACCTCTGTACACTAGTTTGGGGTGATGAGAAAAAGAGAGTGGGCCTCTGTGGTCTCTGGGGACCCTTTTGATTCTGTCTCCAGCTCTAACAGGAATCTTGATAGATTTGCCAGAATTGTCATTTACAGACAGCCCCACATGCCAGAGTGGCACAGCCTGACCCAGCGGTTGACCTGGGCCAGGAGATGACAGCTTCCACGGGCAGTGCTTGGGCCAGGCCCGTCATGCTCTGTGTGAACAAAACATAATTTCCTGTGATTGTCATCCCCATCTGCTCCTATTATTCAGTGAGCAGGCAAAGACTGGGCCAGGTGATATGACGAGCCAGGGCTCTGTGGCCATGCTGCCCAGGTAGGAAAGACTCCCAGGGCTGGGCCGCCCATGTGGACCCACACCCTCCCAGCAGGTGCACTCCCCTGCCCCACCCCGGGAGAATGCAGCTCTCATCTCATTAGCCACCTATGGGGCTGGTTGGGTGGCTCAGGTCCTGAACCCTGCCCAGAAGCTGGGCAAATCACTCCAATATCACATTCCCCATCACCCAGCCACCTGCTGGCTTCAATTCAGGGAGTGAACTGGTTCTAGGCCAGGTGGAACCAGATTCAGGGGAACTGAGGGTTGAGGAACTCAGGTGGGCTCAGGTGGGGCTGAGCAGGTTCTAGTGGCTTCTAAGCCCCTAAGGCCCATTTGGAGGAGGCTTGTGCCTCCCGCTGAGCCACTGTGAGCAAGGTGGAGGAGGAGGGAGTGAGTCCCAGCATCCTTCTCTGTAGTGCTTGGGACCTTGCGTAGGTCTGTGGTAGGTTCAGGCCTGGGAACCCTGAGAATGGCCAAGTGCATCATTTTGGGGTTGTCTTTCTTACCAGCTCCAATATCTCCTATTCATTATGCTTGAGGGCAGCTTTAGGAAAAGGTTTTATGGCTGCTGAGGAAAGAGTAAGTAATGCAAGATGGGAAAAGCAAATTCACGGAGTCCTTCTGCAAATGCCGTGGAGCAGGCATGCTGACAGAGGCAGATAGATGACCTGCAATTACCTGCGGATCCCCCAGCCTCGCCCAGGCTCCCTCCCTCCTGGTCTCCAAGCAATTTCAGACTTTTTGTACATCTAAAGCAGAGATTGTGTACAATTTCTCTCTCAGGCAGAAGCAGCTTTCAGGTGGGGAGAGGAAGCCAAGGAGTGCTTATTCTCGAACAAAGACAGCTGGAGACAAAATGGGAGCACCCCCCCCCCCCACCAATCCACAGCTCCTGCTGCCCTCCCCAGAGTCCAGGTCCCTCACTGGGCTGCAGAGGGGAGATTTTAATTGTGTGTGCTCTGCTCAGTTTCTACACAGGTGCGTGAGTGGGTGGGGGGTGTTTGTGGACAGGGTGTGGGCTACTCCACTGGTCTCCCACACAGGAGGCAGGTGGTGACTGGGAAGGTGGGAAGCAGTTCTTACCACGGTGTCTATATGAGTATGGGAAGGGGACCAACATGGCCTGTCATGGGGCAGTTCCCTAAACCCCAGCAGGCCCCTCTGAAGTCTTCTCTCAGTGGACAGAAGCAGGATTTAAGGTGTCAGGGAAAGGTCCCTTGTCAGCATTTCAGGCCCCTGGAAGAAACAGGTTGGAGGGTAGCTCTGCCAACTGCAGAGCTCTGTGCAGGTGCATGCAGAGGACGGAGTCTGTAGTCCATCCTCTTTCCAGCTCTTGTTGGCTCCTTGGGTAAAGGAAAAGGTTGGGCAGAAGAGACAACCCAAGGCCACAGTACAGAGGAGTTACACAAAGTCAGCCAACAACTGTCATTTTCAGGATTTTGATCACATCTGTGTTCTTCCTCTACATTCAATTAGGTTTGCTTTTTGAACCAGGTAATACAGTCCTATGGTTCTGTGAAGCAGAAGGAGATTAAAAGGTACATGGGGAGTCTCTCCCCAACCCTGTGCACCTCCCTCCCCCACCCACCCCACACAAGTCACAGGTATGTTCATTTGCTTTTTGTCTATCTTTCTAGAGTATCTTTATTGAAGTATAACAAATATGAAAATGTATTCTTATTTCCCCTCTTTCTTGTACAAAATCTGACATGTCCTATATAGATCATTCTGTATCTTTTCTCCTTTGATATATTTATTGCATGAGTGTTGCACTTTGCACTAACACATGACATAGGTAAAGGCTACTTACTGCGCTATAATAACAAGAGACTGAAAACAGCTCACTGTCCACCCAGAAGAGGCTGGCTCAATGAACGAGGGCCTGTCCACACAATGAGATACTCTACAATTGTGGGAACCAAAAAAAAAAAAAAAAAGAGAGAGAGAGAGAGAAAAGCAGAAGATGAGGAAGGTTTCTATGTTCTGATTTTTAAATATTTCTAATCACCAGGTTATAATAATTGAATAGGAAAGGAGTAGGATAAATTCCCAAAAGTGAGATTGCTGGTTGCAATTTTTATAGATACTTTCAAATCTTTTCAGGTGTCTGGATTTTTGAGTTATAATTTGAAAAATCTTTTGATTTACTTAATTTTTTTGCATCAATTTATGTTTTAGGCTCAGCGCCTGTGGCTCAAGTGGCTAAAGTGCCAGCCACATACACCTAAGGTGGCGGGTTTGAATCCAGCCCGGGCCCGCCAAACAACAATAATGGCTGCAACCAAAAAATAGCCAGGCGTTGTGGCGGGCGCCTGTGGTCCCAGCTACTTGGGAGGCGGAGGCAGGAGACTCACTTGAGCCCAGGAGTTGGAAGTTGCTGTGAGCAGTGAAGCAATGGCCCTCTACCCAGAGGGACAGCTTGAGGCTCTGTCTCAAAAAAAAAAAAAAATTTGTTTTAAACATAATAAATTTATATTAAAAGGATACTAGAATAAGGGGAAAAAACACTGAGAAATTGAAAAAGGTAATGGATAAGTCAAGGTCTTTCATTATATATAATAGTATTGAATGTAATTCAGAGCAATAGAAATTTATTCTGGCTAATATAGACAGAAAGAGCATTTATTAAACAGTATGTGGACCCTAGAGACCCTCTGGGAGGCCCAGGCATAATGCTTAGAGGCTGAACATCCAGAAAGAAGCTGCAGGGATACCAATGCTCTTGGGTCTTGGCTTTAATCCCCAGCCTGCCCAGCTGGGCCTTGGACTCTGTCCCTGCAGCCTTTAGAAGCTGGGTGAGGCTGCTGCTACAGCTGACACTGCAACTACATATGGATAGATGGATTCTGGGTGGCCTCTGCTTCTCTGTGACCCTGGCTAGTTGGAACAGGCACTATTGATGGTGGACCCCAGCAGTTAGGAAAGGTCAGAGGGTGAATATCTTGCATTTCAGCTTACACAGAGGAAGCCTGGCTCTTCCTTATCAGAAAAAAAATCTCTGGTACTGGGTGGCCAGAAAGAAGGATGAGCGCTCACTCCCAGGAGGAAGGGCCATGTGCCCAGAGAGACAGTGCTGCCCAGGAGCAGGGCAGGAGGACCAGCTGCCTCAGAGCTGAGCAGAGACAATGGGTTGGAGGCTGTGATCCAGGACCCAGTGGGTAGGCTACTGTAGCATCAAGTGCGGGGCAGCCAATCAGCATCTGGAGCTGTAAGAGCACAGGGAGTGGGAACTAGGGCAGAGAGGAGGAAGAAGGACTGCAGGAGGGGTGGTAGGCTGAGGGGAGGGTGAGGGGAAAGGGGAGTCCAGGTTGGGGCTGAGAAGAAGGGAAGGATTCAGACCAACTTCAAGCCTGGAGGGAGAGGGGGTGGGCATGGGCTGAACATGATGGGGGCACAGAGAATTCAGGGAACAGCTTGCACCCCAAAGGCTATGTGGCAGTGAGGAGGCCACCTTCCCAAGTCTGGTGGAGAAGGTGCAAGGTCCAGGAAAGATCCAGCAAGTGTAGTCATTGTGTCCTCTGCTTCCCCACTAAGTCCCCAGAAACACCTGGACCCCCTTTTGAGAAACTGATAGTGAGACTATGCTTATCCTTAAGCCTGAGCTTGGCACACGCTCACCTCGCTGGTCTGCATGCAGCCACTGGCAGTGACAGTCTGGAACCAACCCCTTAACTCCAACCTTCCTCTCTGCTGCTCTTTTCATTGGTGCTGGCCCTCAGGAGGGCTTGTGCCCAGCCCTACTTCTGGATCCCACCTCCTCTACCCCTACCCCCCACCCTGCAGCCAGGCACCCTGTACTGTGTGTGGAGCCTCCATTATTCACAGCTCTCAGATCTCAGCAAAACACACAGATCTGGGCTGGAACCATCACTGTTTTCATCTGTAAATCTCAGCCCTCCTTCTCTCCTGATGCCTTTGCATTTGATCTTCTGCAAATTTGCTTCTTTGTTCTTCAGACAGAATCATATTGCCAGGGGCTCCCGACAGCCCTTGGTGACACAGACTGCTACAAAAATTCTCTTTAAATATGAAAATAAAAACGTCCCCAGAGCAATGAGTGGGATACTTCCAGGTGGAAATGTCACAACCTGCCGTAAGGCAATGCCTTAGAGCAAAGAATAAAGCAGGCCCCAAACCCAGTTGTGTGTGGGTAAGGGCCAAGATCTCACAGAAAGATAGGTGAGGCTGGTGCTGGTTCTATCTGTCCCTGGGTCAGCTGGGTTTCTTCCCGGAATTTCATAATCTATGCTTTAAAGTTGGTTGCTGATGATACCCAGAGTGATGAGGCTACAGAGACACAGGTGACTGATGCATTTTGGAGAGTAATATATATTTCTAGAGACCTCCAGTTCCTGTTTATTCTCTTATCTATTTGCTCATTCAACAACACTGATTATCTCAGGCCTCAAGGAGCCAGTGGCAGAGAGTCCAGCTCAAGGTTGGTCTAAATGGGGTAACTATTGGCTCACATAACTGAAAAGTCAAGAAGTAGACTACCTGAACCACTGCTGGAGCCAGGCGTTCAGAAATATCCTCAAAATTCAAGCATCCACTGAACTGTACACGTAAAAATGGTTAAACGATTGGCCTGGCACAGTGGCTCACTCCTGTAATCCCAGCACATTGGGAGGCCAAGGCAAGAGGATCACTTGAGCCAGGAGTTCATAAACCAGCCGGGGCAATATAGGGAAACCTCTTCTCTACAAAAACAACAAAATTAGCCAGGTATAGTGGCTTATGCCTATAGTCCCAACCACTTGGGAGGCTAAGGTCCTAAGTGGTTAGAGGACCACTTGAGCCTGGAAGCTAGAGGTTGATTGTGCCATTATACTCTAGCTGGGAGATAGAGTGAGACCCTTTTTTTCTCTAAAAAAAAAAAAAGTGGTTAAGATGGTAGCCTATGTTATATCTATTTTATCATATTAGAAAACTAAAAACACAACAATATGGGCACAAGGAGTTGTAATAAAGGTCATAAGAAATCAAGAAGAGGACTCGGTGCCCATAGTTCAGTGAATAGGGCACCAGCCACATACACCAAGGGTGGCGGGTTTAAGCCTGGCCTAGGCCTGCTAAACAACAATGACAACTACAACAAAAAAATAGCCAGGCATTAGGGCGGGCACCTGTAGTCCCAGCTACTAGGGAGGGTGAGGCAAGAAAATCGCTTAAGCCCAAGAGTTTGAGGTTGCTGTGAGCTATGACACCATGGCATTCTACTGAGGATGACATAATGAGACTCTGTCTCAAAAAAAAAAGAAAGAAAGAAAGAAAGAAATCAAGAAGATGGGGGGAGGAATGGGGGAAGGAGTAAAAACCTACTGGTAGGGTACAATAAACACTATTCTGGTGATGGGAATGATAAAAGCTCAGACCTAAGCATTATAAAAGCTATCCCTGTAACAGAAACATTTGTACCCCCTTGATATTTTAAAATGAGGGCCAGCGTGGTAGCTCACACCTATAAACCCAGAACTCTGGGAGGCCGAGGTGGGTGGATTGCCCTAGCTCACAGGTTCAGCCTAAGCCAGAGAAAGACCCCCCATCTCTAAAAATAACCAGGTGCTATGGCAGGTGCCTGTAGTCCCAGCTACTCTGGAGGCTGAGGCAAGAGAATCGCCTTGAGCCCAGGAGTTTGAGATTGCTGGGAGCTATAATGCCACAGCATTCTACCAAGGGGGACAAAATGAGACTCTGTCTCAAAAAAAAAAATACGTATTTTAAAATGAAAGAAAAAAGCTACAGGGCTACAATCAAGAGCAAGTGGAGGTTCCCTCTACAATGGTGAATTAACAGCAGGAAGCTCCAATATTCTACCATCATAAGTATTACATCACCAGGCAATATTACATGAACAGTAACATCAACCCTACATTGTCCTCCCAGCCCCTAGCTCAGTGGAAGAAAAGGCTTCTCTTTCAAATGTCTTAAGGTTTCATTAGCTCTGACTGAGTCATGTGACATCCCCTGAACCAATCCCTATGAGCAGAGATAGAGTGCTCTGTTTGGCTGGGCCTTATGTCCAATTCACCACCAAGGTCAAAAGTAACCTGAGTACCACTAAAACTGAAGGCAGAGCCAAGTGATTCCCTAAGTGAGCTGATGTCAGAGGAAGGGGCACAGATGTGGGTCAGGCAAACATATCAAGTGAAGGCTGCCAATACTTCAGATATGCCAGGTTTTGTACCTGGCTTGTAATAGACTGAGTGTATATGTCCCCTCAAACCCACATATGGAATCCTGCAATTTCATAGTATTAAGAAGTGGGACCTTTAGGAGGTGGTTAGGTCATGAAGCCTGCACCCTCAATGCATGGGATTAATGTCCTTATAAGAGGGACCCCAAAGAGTTCTCTGGCCTTATTTCCACCATGTGAAGATACAAGAAGTTAGCTGGGAATGGCACCTATGGCTCAGTGAATAAGGCACTGGCCCCATAGACTGAGGGTGGCAGATTCAAACCCGGGCCCAGCCAAACTGCAACAAAAAAATAGCCAGGCATTATGGCAGGTGCCTGTAGTCCCAGCTACTCAGGAGGCTGAGGCAAGAGAATTGCCCAAGCCCAAGAGCTGGAGGTTGCTGTGAGCTGAGATGCCATAGCACTCTACTGAGGGCGACAAAGTGAGACTCTGTCTCAAAAAAAAAAAAAAAAAAAAAAAAAACAGAAGTTAGCTGGCCAAAACCAGAAGATGACCCTCTCCAGAACTCATGCCAGCACCCTGATCTCAGAGTTAGGTTCCAAAACTGTGAGAAATAAATTCCTGTCGTTTGTAAGCCACCTCATGTATGGTACTTTGCTATAGCTGCCTAAATGGCCTAAGACAAGGCTTTAAAGAGTCCAAAGTAAATAAAACTTTAACAAACATTTGCTGAATGAGGACAACTCAATCTCTGACCACTCAGGAGAGCAGAGAGACGGCTCTGTGTCATCAGAGCAGAAGGAAGAGAGGACAGCGAGGGCACCTGTGTCCCTCCTTATGAGCTGCAGCTGAGGCAGCTGGTTGTTGCCCGGTTGAAATGGCCTTAAGAGCTGTTCGAGGTGGCGCCTGTGGCTCAGTGAGTAGGGGGCTGGCCCCATATACCAGGGGTGGTGAGTTCAAACCCAGCTCTGGCCAAACTGCAAACAAAAAAATAGCTGGGTGTTGTGGTGGGTGCCTGTAGTCCCAGCTACTCTAAGGTGACCAGACTTCCCGCTTTGGGCTGGACAGTCCCGATTTTTAACAATTTTTGTCGTGTCCCATGGCGTTTGTCCCGATATTTGGAAAGAATGCATGACAAGCTAGGAAACAGCGGGAGAATAGGAAGGGAATATACAGTTTTCTGCTCCTGAAAAGGTTAATGTAACTCCATTTGGGAATGAAGAGGTTAATGTAACTTCATTTGGAAATGAAAAGGCTAATGTAAACTCCCTACTCCCCTCCGGGGCAAGGTATCAGAAGGAGACTGGCTCCCTCCCTTGCTTCTAGGCAAGGACAATTAGCTCAGAAGGAGCCAAACTGTCTGGAAAAAACAAGTAGCTCTCCCCGCCCCCCCCAGAGTAAGGTGACCAGACGTCCAGCTTTTGGCAGGACAGTCCTGATTTTTAACAATTTGTCCTGTGGTGTGTTTTTTTTTTTTTTTT